>JAFEMH010007501.1:0-87359 GCA_022495995.1 Adenophora triphylla var. japonica | reverse complement strand
GTACCAACAAATACACTGTCTATTGCCACTATTGCACTTCCACATTTTCCTTTACCCATGGAGGTGGTTATCGGTAAACAAAATTTTTTTATTAATTTTTTTTTTGAAAAAAACACGGTTCAAACCGTTACCGAAACCGTACGGACGATTCGAAACCGGGAACCGGAACCGCCTAATTCGATCCGATTACGGTTCATATCCTCACGATTTTGTGAATCGCCTATTCAAAATCGAAATCGCAGGTCTGAACCGACTGGGCATCTCTAGTCTCAAGCCTCTCAACATGATGTTGGCAAGGCCCATAAGTTTGAGTAGTTCCGTTCCTGATAGTAAAGCGTCGAGTTCTGCTTCCAAACTATTGCGCCCGTGTTTAGTCGACCAAAGTAGCTTCCAAGCTATTTTCTTTTTTGTTGCTCGGACAAGATTGTTAGATTCTAAGGCCAAAAGGATCCTTGACAATATTCAGAGTTTTGAAAGTTGATAACTTTTTTTTTCTTTTTCTTTTTCTTTTTCTTTTTCTTCTGTAAGCTTATTAAATTTACTTCATTTGGGTATGTTCAGTTGGATATGTTTTCACTAGTTGCCTTTCCATTTTCACAATTGGTTTAATTTGCACTTGATAATGATTGAAGGGAATTTGTGATCAATGTTGATAGTTTTGGCCAATTTTTATCTGCTTTGAATTTGATGGTCCCAAATTGGTTTGACAGCCAATATTCATGTGGTCCACGGCCACAAGTTGTAGTTTCTAAGGCTTGTTTGGTTTGGTTTGGTTTTGCATTCGGGTGAGAATGAGGTCATTGCACTTTCGCAGCGACAAATTTGTTGCTATACTATACTACAACATACGATATTGACAAAAACCACATTTTTTTTCGATTATGCACGATAAAGTTTAAATCGGCACCCAAAGACATACTTATAAATAAATCTAAAATTAAAAAAATAGACAAGCGTGGCCCTAGGCCGAATCCAACCGCGACAGCGGTCCCAAATATGTGAGTGATGATGCAAGAGTGCCCAACACAAAACAACAGAATACAGTACAAAAGAGTACAGACATGGCTCCTCCCAGTGGGCATGGAGTAAACAGAAAATAAAGCAATTTGTTCCATTCTATCCCCATATAAATACAAACATTACCCATCAAATTACAAAATATGAAGCAAGAATATTAGCAATATATACATACAACTTGGCAAGGATACCTGGATACTTCTAACATTAATCATACCCTTGGAAATATCCAAGATCAAAACCAATATATTTGCGTTAGATAAATATTTAGGCTCCGTTTGTTTGGGGGAAAATGTTTTCCGGAAAACATTTTCCTCATTTTCCGATGTTTGTTTCGCACCCGAAAATGGGAAAAACTTCATTTTTATCTTATTTTTCGGAAAACATTTTCATTTTCCGGAAAATATTTTGCCGAAAATCATTTTCCGGAAAATATTTTACGCTAAACAAACGGAGCCTTACTCAAGTTTTACGCAATGTCATTAATCTCGCATCACCTTGAACAAGAACTAGGTACGGGACGAGATCCATAGTTATAAATAAAACTTAATTATGAAAAGCTTACCGACAACACATAATTGGAACTTACAGAATATTATGTCTGAACCAACTGTATTGTTCGATAAACTTTTGATAATTAACCTATTTCTAATAATATTAACATTTTATTCCTAAGTAGTAGTAGTAGTAGTGATAGTGGACTGGTACCAGAGATGAAAGAGAGACCCAAAACACACTATCCTGTTCTCTCTCCTTTTCTCAAATCTGTTTGATCATAATGATAAAGCAATTTCAGTCTGCTGCATAGCATTAAACCGAACCTGCTCCGGCTGCTGCACCACCTCCCACTTTAGCTTAGCCACCTCTTCATCTTCCACTGCCACATACTCCTGTTGGTTGATTCGTCGACATGGAAATATACAGTTTTACTAACCCTTTGTTTGTACTAGTATATTTCTATTTAAATTATGGCCAAAGGAAACAAGAAAATAAGTAAAGATGATCTCACCTCAAGTTTTAGAACAAGTTCTTTAGCATTGGGTGCAGAGACAAAGATGTGTCGTTGGGAAGGTTTAATGAAGCCATCATCAACAGCTTTGTCAATGAATGTTAAGAGAAAGTCATAGTAGCCATCTACATTCAATAATCCCACCTGCAATCCCCCACACATCCAAATATAGAGTCAAATGCATACATGAAAATGAGTACTCACTCCGTCCCACCTTAATCTACAAAATAGCCAATATTCAGTATATACTCCCTCGTTCCGCTTTATGAATTATTTTTTTCGTTTTTATTTGTTCCAATTTAAGGTTTTTTATTTGCTTCATTTCTAAAATGGATAATGAAACTACCTCAGGCACTTAACAACCTACTTTACCAGTATTTCTTATCAACTCTCTCCTTTACTACTTTTAGTCGCAACTTTTTTTTAATAACCATGTACTATTCAAACTAAGAAGTTTAATATGGGACGGAGATAGTTTATACTCCCTCTGTTCCATTACAAAAGACACAAAAGCCATATTTTGGTGTCACATTGCAAAAAGCACAAGCCCAAAAAGGAAATTTTTTAATATTTGTTTATTCATGAAACTCACTTATAATACTCACATCATTTATCCACTCATTATTCTCTACCCCACTTTACTCTCCTAATTCACTTTTCACCCTTATAACACTTACTCCACTTTACATGCAAATCCCATTTTGTGTCTTTGTAATGGGACGGAGGGAGTAGTACTCTCTCCGTCAATTGCTTTATTCATTAAAATGGTCAATTAGACTCGCTTGCTACCCTCATAATAACAACCCACTTACTATTCACTACCAAATTTTTCTCTCTTACTTTACTATTTGTTAGAATTGGGTCCTCATCCCCTTAAAAGACCTTATTAAGGGGTGAGGTTAATTAAGGGGTGAGGTTAACCAACCTTATATAGTGGATCATTTTATATTCTCCAACACGCCCCCTCACGTGTAGGCCGGTAACTTGGCACTACACGTGGACTTCAAACCCAACACGGACACCTAACACGGGTTAACTTAAAACCCAACATCAACTCAGCCGCCTTCGATACCATGTTGGCATTCCTCATCCCCTTAAAAGGCCTTATTAAGGGGTGAGGTTAACCAACCTTATATAGTGGATCATTTTATATTCTCCAAGTTGATGTGGGATACATGGGACTTCAACACTATTTCATAATCACAACATTATTTTTAAAAAAAAAATTTTAATCCCATGCAAAGTCAAACTTTGAACCATATTGTGGGACGGGCATATAAAATATTGGTGGAGGGAGGAGTTGACATACTGGCTTGTCGTGGATACCAAGCTGAGCCCAGGTGATAACCTCTAGCAATTCCTCCATGGTGCCATAACCACCTGCATTATTAATTATTTGTACAAGATCTTTTGTTTAATATTTCTATTTCAGACATAAAATAGTGTGTGTGTGTGTGTGTGTGTGTGTGTGTGGTAAAGGGGAGGGGAGGGGAGGGGAGAGTTGCCTGGTAATGCAATGAAACAATCAGAGTGGCGGGCCATCTCAGCTTTTCTTTGGTGCATGTCTGCTACTGCCTTCACTTCCCCTATGCTCTCTCCTGTTTTCTGTTTGTTTGTAATATATATTCATCAGATTTAATATACTTAAAAAATGTTACAAAAAGATTAGAAATTGTGAATGGATTACACACCTCTATGCCCATCAAAGTTCTTGGTATGATCCTGCCACCCAAATAAATAATTAAATAAAAACTGCTAAATTTATTTAGATAAATATGATTGATGAAAATAATATGCATTTAAAAGCAAATTAAATAATGAAATACCCAAGAACATGACATCCACCATTGTGAACAGCTTGAGAAACAAGGCCCATCAATCCAATGCTCCCTCCTCCATAAACAAGATCCAATCTTCTTGACACCTTCCAGTCATACATAATACATTCACATATATATACACAGACACACACACACACACACATATATATATATATATACATATATATATATATATAAAGAGAGAGAGAGAGAGAGAGAGAGAGAGAGAGAGAGATGATGTTATAACCAGCTCTTGGGCTAAGTCAATGGCAGCATCGGTATAAGAAAGCCTCTTGCCAGAACTGCTACCACAGAAGACACAAACACTCTTGAATCTTGAATTCTTACTCAGCACTACTTTCTCCTCCTCCATTTGGGCTCCCAAAATATGATGACTCTTTCCTTGCTGTTATAATAGTGTGTTTTTCTTTACTTGACCCAACCACTACAACAATGTTCTATATAGTCCCATTATTTCACAATAATTTAAATTACTTTTCTTTTTTTTTTTTGTGGGGTTCGGGGAATAGTTCTCTCTCTCTCTCTCTCTCTCTCTCTCTCTCTATAGTAGAAAGAGGGAGGTGCTGCTTGCTTTAAACCCTATCCTTCCACGTGTCTCCTTGGGGGGATACTTACACTACACCCATCTTCCTCCATCCTAATTATGACTAGTCCATGTATCTCTAAAATATTGCTCCCTACCTCTTTTAAAAAGACTAGTAGTACATTCGTGGCGAAAATAACATTATTTATCTTAAATCAAAATTAATCAAAATTAGTATAATAATACTGTATATTCTTTCCATGTTATGTGAATGGAGACTTATTTATTTGTCACACGCAAAATAAGAAATGTGATGTAGGAAAGAGAAAAAGTTTAAATGTTGTGAGTATGAAAAATTAAATAGGAGAGAGAATGAGTGGGAGGTGATGTAAGAAAGATAATGTTGTGAGTGTAAAAGTAAAGTAGGAGAGAGAATGAGTGGAGAGAATAGTGATTTAAGGTTTCCTTTTTGGGAAAGTGGCTTTTTAAATGGGACGCCCAAAAAGGAAATAAATGGCTCTTTCGCTGGGACGGAGGGAGTATATAATAAAATATTAATTAAAATTAAAAAATATAATAGTATGAAATAGTGATATTTAACGTAAATATAGAAAAATAAATAACAAAGAAAACAACAGCAAATACGATTATGTAAACAATTTCCCCTAACCAAATATCATCTTCATCGCTGAAAGATGAGATTACATACCTGAATGAATGTCACTAACGTACTATATAACATACACACTTCCTACAACTAACTCTATTTTAAAAAATTAAGAATCATTTCTATATAACAATTTATCTGATATTTTTTGTTAGGGTGAGGAATGATTTGGTAATTGCCACTAGAAATATTTAATTCACCCGTATCAATGCTCATAAGTAATTCTTATTTGCTAAAGGACTTGTGTCCAAACAATATCTTGAGTAGGTGGTTTAAGTCTTTTCGTCTTAGAGATCTTGAGTTTAATCCCTACTGCTAGTCTTATTAATATGGTATGATCATGGTGGAAATATGATTTGTTTGAAAATATCATATTAGACCATCTCCAACCCACTTCAATTCCATCTTCATTTTTTCAAAAACACCACTATTCACCTCTCCAACCCACTTCAATTCCTACTTCAAAAATGAAGTAGATGAATAGTGTTGCTTCAAATTTGAAGCAACACTATTCATCTACTTCATTTTTGAAGTAGATGTTTTAAAGTTACAATTTGGTCCCTGAAAATTTAAAAGTTGCATATTTTGTGAATTATGTAATTAAAAAATTATCATTGTGTAATCCGAAATTATTTTTAATTTTAATTTTAATCTTAAATTATTTTTAGTCTATGTTTTAATTGCGTAGAACAAGAAAATGACATAAATATTAATTAAACAACAACATCAAATATATTAAAATTTATATAAAATACATAATACATAATAAATAAAATAGGGGTTCAATATACAAAATTGACTAAAGTTTGTGTAGTGTTTGTGAAATTAAATGAGTAGTGGAATGATGATGTGGAAGAGAAAGATGCTTGGTATATTCTTTTTGAAGTCAAATTTGAAGATATGGGTTGGAGTTGAAAAAAAAAATGAAGCAACATTTGAAGCAAAAAATGAAGAAATGAAGCAAAATTTGAAATGATGGGTTGGAGATACTCTTAGTGGAGCAGGTTTTAAGTTGTAGTTGAAATTAAAATATCAAAATTAACGACCAAACTGAAAATTGTAATTGAAATGACCAATATGTCCTCCATTAAATATCACATGTATACTTATTAATTCAACATCCAATTAGAAAAAGATGTGAAAATTTTGCTTACAAATAGTATTGTTAAAACATAATTGAATGTTGTATTTTTAGGATCCATTACTTATTAATTAAACATTCAATTATATTACACTTTGCCTGAATTATCTTTATTTATAATTATTTAGTTGTCATCGTAAATACATTTAATTGCATAATTGAAATATTCAAAAAGTAATTTAATACTCCATCTGTCTCACCCAAAGTGATACCAACTTTTTGGGCACGCGGATTAATGAAAAGTAAGAGAGAGAAAAAGTGAAAGAAAATGTTGTGAGTATGAAGAATTAAATAGGAGAGAGAATGAGTGGGAGGAATAGTTAGGAGAGAGAATGTTGTGAGTGTAAAAGTGAAATAGGAAAGAGAATGAGTGAGGTAAATAGTAAAGATTCTCTTCCATTTTGAAAAGTATCAATTTGACTGGGGCGGACAAAAAAGGAAATAAGTATCAGTTTGGGTGGGACGGAGGGAGTATATTTTATACTCCTTCCTTCCGTGTAAAATTTATGTTTGAGGCTTTACGTGGAGATTAAGAAAAAAACATAAATGGTGTAAGTGTTATGAGTATAAAAAGTGAATTAAGAGAGATTATGAGTAAGAAAATAAATCAGTTAATTATTGTTGTAAGTATAAACGTAAAGTAAGAAATAGAATGAGTGAAAAGAATAATAAATAGTTTTTTGTCATTTTGAAAAATAAAAATCTTATACTCCTTCCGTCTCTAAAAGATTATCCTGTTGTACATTTTGCAATTATTAAGGAAGAGTTTCACCTTTTTGTACCTTAGTAGATTTGCACTAACATTTATGCCTAAACTTAGAAATAAGTCATACTTTTTAGAACAAATCAAAATGACAAATTAAACAATCTTTCAGGGAGGGGGGAGTACTCCATAAAGCACTTAAAATGGCAACATATAAATATTTTTGGATGTTAATTTTTTATTTTTTTTTTAAACTATAGCATTGGTGGTTAAAAAAAAAAATGTAAGTAATGATTATGGATTGGGAAGGGTGGGGTCAGGGGTGTGTTTGTATATGAGTGGAGGGAGGCCTGCGAATGTTTGTAAGGCCCTCAGTCTCAGAATTTAATGCAATGGGAATAGAAGCAATCATGGCTCTTTCTTATGTCCATTCACACAAATCAAATCAAATCAATTTTTTCCACCTTCATAATTCAAACATTGGGAAGGTGCTTCATTTGCCATTGCATTAACGTTTCTTCTTTTTATATTTCAAAATTAGGGTTTCTGCTTACTCCCTCCCTTCGTTTCACGATAATATGTAAAAAAATCCTTTTTAAACGTCTCACAATAATTTATATTTTTTTAAAATAGAAATGGAACCCACTTCTCTCTACTCACAACACTTTTTAAATTTACTATTCTCTCCACTCATTCTCTCTCCTATTTTACTTTTACACTCACAACACATTACCTTTATCATCTTTTACCTTAATTCTCGCACCGACACAAAAAGTGCGTAGATTTGTGAAATGGAGGGAGTATATAATATGTCCAAATTTTAAAAAACGCATTTTTTTTCTTAAATTTATGAAAAACGTATTTTGATTTACTCTTTATTATCGGTGTTAGAGTAACAAATTGTTATTGTAAAGAGTGTCAGTATATGTATAGTATAAATAAGACCTCCACTATCTACAGTTGAATGAACAGTATCAAGCGGGGAATTTCCCATTTTGCCCTCATACATTTGTCCCTTTCCCATTTTGCCCTTAAAAAAAAAATCTTAAATTAAAAAAAAAATTAAAAAAAAAAAAAAACACGTGTCCTTGAACACGGGCATGTACTAGTGTATTATTAAGTATCAGTGTTAGTGTAATAAATTATCAGTGTAAAGAGTATCAGTGCATGTATTATTAAGTGTCAGTGTTAGTATAAAAAAGTGTCAATGTTAGTGTAACAAAGTGTCAATGTAAAGAGTGACATGCTAGTAAAAAGAGTGTCAGTGCATGTATTATTAAATGTCACTGTAAAAAAGTGTCAGTGTTAGTGTAAAAAAGTGACAGTGTCAGTGTTAGTATAAACAAATGTCAGTGTGAAGAGTGTTAGTGTATGTATTATTAAGTGCCAGTATAAAAGAGTGTCAATGTAGGGTAAAAAAAGTGTCAGTGTTAGTATAAAAAAAATGTCAGTATAAAGAGTATCATGTATTATTAAACGTAAAATCTAGGGAGAAACGCGTTTCTCCATAAGTTATGGAGAAACGGGTTACGGGTATCCAGAACCTTTTGAAAGGATATTCAGAAACTTTTTGTATTGGCCATGACCTTGTCCCATGGTTACTTCGGATATCGGTCTCAAAGATTACGGATATCCAGAACCCTTTGAAAGGATATCAGGAAGCTTATGAAAGTGATATCGAGAAACCTTCAAAATGATATCCGAGAAACTTTCAAAATGTTTACGGATATTCATTTGATGGTTTTACGGATATACATTTGAAGGTTTCTGGATATCCAGAAACCTTCAATAAGCAATTTCTGGTCTTGGCCTTGGATTTGGCTTCAAATCTATTTTTTCTGGATATCCGCCCAAAGGCTTCTTGATATCCGTTTCAAAGCTTCTGGATATCCAGAACCCTTTGAGACTGATATCCAGAAATTTTCTTCTGGTTATCAAACGTAAAGCTTCTGGTTATTAAAAACGCGTTTCTCCATAGTTATGGAGAAACGCGTTTCTCAGCAGACCTACTCATTATTAAATGTCAGTATAAAATGATTTTTCCTTAATTTTAGAAGAAAATGTGTTTTTTATAAAACTAACTCTTATAATATTAGGGTTTTTAAATTATCTTTTTATATTCATAAATAAAGAGATAAACTTGAGTTTAATAAATTGGTAATTAATTTCAAATCAGATGTCCAGTAAATCCCAAGATGTAGTGCCAAATTTTTATTTAAATATCGATTCACATGTTTACTTGGAGAAAAATGAAAGCAGAGACAGACCCCTGAAATGGATGGATGTAGAATCAGTACCGTAATACCCCTTCCGTCTCAGTACTGGAAGTTGGAAAATTTTGAAAAGAAGATAAATAAAATTGTTTAGTGTAAATTTACTGAAAAATTAACGGGATCAAAATTAATAAACTTGTTAATTTTAGTGATAAAATGTTATTTTTATTTAAATTTGAAGGTGCAAAATTTAACAATTTTGAAACTTGAAGGGGTCGGTCAAAATAACCCCCTTGGCCATATAACTGGCTTCGCCAGTGCGTAAGTCGTGAACTAATTTCTTTTCTTTTTTTGTTTGTCTAACGTGATTGTGAACTTACCGAAATGCAAAGTTTTTAATATTTTACGTTCAATGTGACCCACTTGTTATACTCAAAACAATAATTCACTTCTTATTTCATTCCCTTGTTGTCTTTTGTATTTTACTTTGATTCTCACAACACCTCTTAAACTCATTGTTTCTTCTCTTATTATACTATTAAATAAATCTTAGTTACCTTGCCCAAAATTTTGACTTACACTCGCATTAGATGTAGTGAGTATTAGGTTGTATCGTTGTATCAAACGAAATTCAGACAACAACTTGTAAAAAGTGTATATTGAAGCATTTAAATATGTTATTTGATTTTGATATTGATGTAGCGATATAGGTAAGGGAAGTGTTTACAGGGAATTTCTATTTCCACTACCTTTTTTTTTACTTTTCACACTACTCTACTCTTTATCACACTCCGAGGACTGACTGACCCACATCAACTCACGCCTCTATCACCATAATTACTAATTAGCTGTGTACTAAAACAAAAAATTACTCACTAAGAAGGTTCAAAAATAAATAAATTTACATATAATCAAGCCTAAAAATATGCCATATGCATTTCCAAACAAAACGCCCTTCCACTGTACAACTTCTTAAATTTTTAAATATACTAGCCTAAGTCCGTGTTCAAGACCACGTTTTTTGTTTTTGTTTTTTTAATTTAAAAAAAAATTAAGGGCAAAATGGGAAAGTGACAAAATAGTGAGGGCAAAATGAGAATTTCAGCAAGTGAAACTATTCATACTACTGTTCAAAACACCCCTTTGTTTTATACCATAGATTATTAAATTCAAAAAAAAAAAAAAAAAAAAAAAACCATTTCGTCCTTATACAAAATAATTTACTAAGTAGGTTTTGGAATGTAATTTTTTATTAAAATAAGAAAAAAAACTTATTAAAATTATCTTGAAAAATTAAAATTTCAATATATGTAAGTCTATAAAATACTGTACTATGTAAGGAGGATAATAGGAGTATTTTTATATAACTTGTTAAAATTGATGAAAAAAACAGACAAATTATTTAGTGAATCGGGTCTGTGGACCGGAGGAGTCAGCAATCAAATCAAAGTACAACAACCCTTTGGCATAATAAACTTATTTAGATAAATATATAATATAAACTATAAAATATATTCAAAAAATAAAATCATAAATTAAACTCAGATTTTTAAATCTAAAAGACTAGTGTATATATATAGGGGACAATATAATTATTACTACTACCTTTTAGGAGATTATGTTGAAAAGTAAAAGGCTAAAAAAAATAAGAAAAAGTTTCATTATTGATTAATGATAACTTTTCACAATTAACAATGTTGGTTTAGGATATCTATGTTATTTGCACATTATTTTAATAAAAAAAAAATATGCAAATAATAGGACCCTTTCAAAGTTGGTAGTGCAAATAGTAGCGCCCATCATAACAATGATTTTGCATCCCAGTCCAGTCCAGTCCCAATTCCCCTCTAGTCACTAGAGTTTAGCTTCAGCTAATGAAATTATATACTCCGTTTCATGTAAATTCTAGGTTTTACCATAACTTATTATGTACGGTTCACTACTGGAGTCACCTTACTGGCTACTGCACCAAATACTCTTATATCTTTCTTTTCATTTCATACGTAATCTTAAATTTATAACCTATTGCTTTATTTTTCAAAAATTATCACTATATTATTATAATACTGAAAAATATGATAATACCTGAGTTTATTACAAACAAACTAAACTAGAATACTAACTACTTCCTCCGTCCCGATAATAAAGGCCCAAAACGGATTTGGCACAAAAAATAAGGAATAAATATATACTCCCTCCGTCCCATAGAACATTACCCCTTTTGCTATTTTGGGCGTCCCTCTTTAAAGTCCCACTTTCCTAAAAAGGAAACCTTAAATCACTATTCTCTCCACTCATTCTCTCTCCTACATTATTTTAATACTCACAACACCATTATAATTTACTATTCTCTCCACTCATTCTCTCTCCTCCCACTCACAACACATACTTTAATAACATTATTTCTTATTTTCCGTTCTCAATAGGAAAGGAGTAATGTTCTCCGGGACGGAGGGAGTATATTCCAAAATATAGATAGTGGGCATCAATTAGAGAAAGATTAAAGGAAGTCACTTCAAGAATTAAAAGTTAATCTTTTTCTCCATCTGCTTTTGAAATCAGTCAAAGTAAAAATCTCACTCAACATTTCCAAAGCTACACACGGCTTGCAAATCCTTGTGAAAAATTCAAATTTCCTCCAAATTTCTTCATAAACTGTAAGGAATAAGTGTTAAGTACATCCAATCCTTGTGAAAATTTTGAAATTACAAAATCCCTCCCAGAGTAATTGACCCTCCTATTAATACATACATTCCTATAAATACAGACAATCACAAAACATTTCCATGGTTACCAAAGTGATTCTTCACCCAAAATGCAAATTTTCAAACATAAACCTAACATGACAGATGAGGTCAGAAATTTCATGGCCCAGTTGTTAATAGAGTCTTTAGAAGAGGGAAAGCTTCCAAAAGGCATCATAAAGGAAGTTGCTTCATTGTTTGGGTTTCACCGCCGAACCGTCAACAAACTTTGACAGCAAATTGAGAACCAAAGAAGAAGAGGTATGCCCGTTTACCTATCATAAAAAAAAGGAATTCAAAGAAAGAAAAGAGTAGTGTTAGATGTTGAGATGATGAAAAGCATAAAAATTCAAGATAGAAACACAATTCGAAAATTAGGTCATAGCTTGGGGGTAAGCAAAAGCACAGTTGGGAGATGGGCAAATGAGGGTGTGATCAGAGCTCATACAAACGCTATTAAACCAGCTTTAACCCTTCTAACTACTTTGAAAAGGCTACAATTCTATGTTTCTGCCCTCAAATATGATGCTCAAGCACTCAAATATGATGCTCAAGCAGGTACTCCAAACTTCAAAAGTATGGAACATATTATTCATACAGATGAGAAGTGGTTTCTCATGACCAAATGCAGTCAGACATGCTATATTGTGCTAGGGGAAGTGGAGCCTTATAGAGCATGCCAAAGCAAAAGGTACATAATCAAAGTGATGTTCTTTTGTTGTGTAAGTAGGCCACAATATGGTAGTAATGGGGAGCTATTGTTTGATGGCATCCTCTACGACAATCTTTGCTTCCACGGATTTTGGGCTTCGAGGGAAAATTTTGCACCTTGCATCATAATTAGCTGGAGAAGTGGATCTATCATCATCTGCGGTGACCTCCTCAGAAAGCCCCAAATTAGTTTCTTCTACAAAGGTGTCCAAAGGACTGGAAGTATCACTTTCCGCCTTCGAAAACCAGGCTTTATAGCAAGCAAGCTGATATGGGTCAATCGTTGGTGATGGCGACAGCGATGATGTCGACGATGGACAATCAGGGGTCAATGACTTCGATTCACCGAGTGGTATGGCCGAACAGAGAACAAAAGAAGGATAAAAATAAGGATTCAATCAGGGCCGGCCCTGCCTAGAGGCAAGTGAGGCCATGGCCTAGGGCCACAAAAAAATGGGTTATTTTAGGGGCCTCCAAATTTAAAAGTTAATGTATATATAAATATGACTCTAGTTGTGAAGACAAAGTGTTCTTTGTTCCAGTGGTAGAACTATGCCTCAAAAGTTCTATGCAGGCCAGTAGCCCATGTTTGAGTCATGGCGCCAGCGTAGAGCTTTTTATTTCTCTCTTTTTCCATCATGGTTCTTCATTTGTTTAAAACAAATTTTTATTTTCTCCTGCCTTTTTTATTTCTCTCTTTTTTCTTCATGATTCTTCATTTGTTATTTTCATTATTCTCTTTCCTTTTTCTTTCATTCTATTACTCTCTTTCCATTTTCTTCATGTTCTTAATTTGTTAAACAAATTTTTATTATTCTCTTTCCATTTTCTTCATGTTCTCAATCTTTAATCTCATAAACAAATTTTTATTTTTCCTTCTTTCTGCCTTTTTCTTCCTCAAAAAGTCACTCTATCCATTTCAAAATGAATTTACAAAAATATTTAAATATATCTTTATTCTCTCTCTTGATTTTATGCCTTTTTGTTCTTTAAAGTTTTTTTTTTCTCCTTCAATCTTAAAAATAATGTACAAAAAAAATTCAAATTTGATGAATGCTCATTTTCAAATAAAACTTGTCTCGAAATTGTTGTTTTTTTTGTTTAAAAAAATATATATAAAAAAAAACTTTATCCATATTGGTTTTTTTTTCATTGGTCACATTATGTTGCAAAACTAAATATTTAGAATACTTAAAATTGCAGCACTGTCTATTAGGAAAAATATTAAAGGGCCTCGACCAAATAATTGGCCTAGGGCCACAAAGTTCACAGGACCGGCCCTGGATTCAATGATTCATTGGAGTTAGGAGATGGATTTTGTGAAAAAGGGTCGTCCATTTTAGAGAGATGAAGAGGTCGAAAATTACGTTCTTAAGGTGAAACGAGAATGGGGGATAGAGATGAGATAAGGTTAGGGGAGATAAGGATATGGGAGGTATGGATAGGGTTTTTGTTGTTAGGGTGAGTGTTTACGGTAAGTAAGTAAATGGGCTGGGTTAAATAAATGAGTTGGATTAATTAATGTAAATGGGTTGGGTTAGTATTAATTGGGTGGGGTAGGAAGATTATAAAATTAATAAAAACTTTCATTTTTTTTGGACATTGTATTTTTAAATGGGACACTAAAATGGGGGGTTTTGGGCTTTTATTATCGGGACGGAGGAAGTATTATATTACAAACAAATAATGGATACAACTTGGCCCATATGGACACTAGAAACAAAGGTTCTCCACATTACTCATAGAGGGAGTCGAACCTGGAACCTCCACTATTTGAAAGCCCTCAGCACCCACACCCGGATACCGCTCGGCCAATAGGCCTTTGGTTTTGTGCCATAATTTATATTACTAATAATTCAGTGATTATGTATGTAATATTATAGTAATATTAATTACTTTTATTAAGCAATTATTTTTTTTTTTAAGAAGGGGATCAACACATTTCACCGCTCCCTCCTTGATGCACTTCACAGAGGCGCCTAGCTATGCTAGGGAGGGCAATGTCATTCCCTCTAACCACTGGTGGAGGAATCGAACCCTGCACTTCACAGAGGCGTCTAGCTATGCTAGGGAGGGCAATGTCATTCCCTCTAACCACTGGTGGGGGAATCGAACTCATGACCTCCAGGTTGGAAGCCATGAACTCTAACCATCAGGCTAAGACCCCGCGTGTTTACAAGGGAAATAATAAAGTTACAAAATACTCCAGTGTTTACAAAATGACGTGTTATAATTTTGTTGGTGTGTGGCAAGTACACAAACAATCGATATAAACAATAAAATATCATCACCTTATTTTTGTATACTCCCTCCGTCCCATTAATAACTTCACCTTTTTGCCATTTTGAGCGTCCCATTTAAAGCTTCACCTTTCCTTTTTAGCAAATAATCTTTACTATTCCACCCATTCATTCTCTCCTATTTTACTATTACACTCACAACATTTTTCAAATTTACTATTTCCTCCACTCATTCTCTCTCTTATTTTACTATTACACTCACAATATTTTCTCCACCCTTAATTTACGTGTCGGGTCAAAAAGGATGAACTAATTACTGGGAGGGGACCGAGGGAGTACATCTTTTTGTAAACTTATTTTATATCCCTCATAGATTATAATTATGTTAGTCCTGTTAATTACTTTTTCCAGCCATAATAATTATTGTTTTTAATCAAAATTTTGTCCAAATACTTAATACTTGTTGCTTTTGGGCGAAAACTCAATTTTTGTATTTTAATTGATCGTGTCATTGAGAAGAGTAATGTAGGAGCAGACAATTAATGAGAGTATACTCCCTCCGTCCCAGCGAAAGAGTCGGTAAATTTGTCCGACACGCAAAATAAGAAATGTGATGTAGGAAAGAGAAAAAGTTTAAATGTTGTGAGTATGAAAAATTAAATAGGAAAGAGAATGAGTGGGAGGTGATGTAAGAAAGATAATGTTGTGAGTGTAAAAGTAAAGTAGGAGAGAGAATGAGTGGAGAGAATAGTGATTTAAGGTTTCCTTTTTGGGAAAGTGGCTTTTTAAATGGGACGCCCAAAAAGGAAATAAATGGCTCTTTCGCTGGGACGGAGGGAGTATTTGATATTTTTAGTTCTAAAACAAAATTGATAAAAGAATTAAAAATAGATGAACCGAAAGAGTAGACAATTTAGGCAATAAAAATAAAAAATCTACAGATATTTCGGCCTCATTTAATTCATTTACTGTGCAAGCCTAGATGACTTCCAAGTCACTATTTTTGGATAGCCCAAGCCGACCTACCCTCTTAAAAGTACTTTGAAAGAGACCCAATCTACAGTCAATTATCCCTTCAAAACTCCAATTTCATTTCATTCCATTCAACCAGTTTGGAATATTGGTTGCATTTGTAACTAAATCAATCAGGCAATAGCAGCAAATTTGACCAAAAAAATAAATAAAATAAAATTGAACATTTATTTTTGGACGGGCTCATTCAATTGTAACACTTGTCGGACCGTCCCAAATCCAAAATTAATATTCATTTTTATTTTTAATCAATAAAAAAATAAACATTCGAAGAAAATATTATCTTATGGCTAACGGAATACTTGGATGGAAGGTATGGTGATATATTTCTTTCTCAATTAATGCTGCAGATGACATTTGGAATGTGACAGGAAGGAAAATGAAGCAATAATTTTAAATATATTTCATCATCCTAATGAAGTTAAGATAATTATATTAACATAAACTTATTACCTTCATATTAACAAACAAAAATAAAACATATCATTTCAGGATGGACCGCAACCTTTGCATGTCTACCGGGTGGGCAGTAACAAAAAGAAAACGGTTATAACCTTAAAAAACAAATCCAAATATGATCAGAGCCGCAGCAGCTCTACACTGTCTTTCGACACTATCCAACTCAATATAACATTTTTATTTCCATTTTTCAGAGAAGGGCCACAGATATGCCTTTAATGGTTACATGAATCCCACCTCTCCGGCCCAATAGACTCTAAAAGAATCTCCACATGGACTCTACATTCTCTAACTTCTCTTACCTCCAGGCAGCAGCAGCAGATGATCGTAAAACTCAAGTGGTGGGTGTTTCATGACATCACTCAGTCCTGAGGGTTTTCAAGCGAGGAAAACAACAAGTTGCCTGAGAACATAGCTTCTTTATCTGCACAACACCACTCCCATTCTCAAACCAATACTTGATTTCATATATACTCCCTCCCTCCCTCCTGAAATGATCTCCCTATTTTTTTGGGTTATCGGGTAGGAAGATACTTTGAAGCAATAATTTTAGGTTAATTTAATTATCTTAATGAAAATCTTAATATTTTTTTATAGTAGTTTTTATAATGGTGTATCAATAACAAATTTAATTTTTTTTATTAAAATAATTAAACCAATCTAAATTTGTTGCTTAAAGTACATTTGTATCAACAATAAAAAAAAGAAAGTGGAAAGATCATGTTGGTACTGATGGAGTATATAAAATGAAAACTACTAAACTAGATAATTGATACACATTGGGTTTCCAAGTGGCCAAAATTTTCAAGACTGCCAGAAAAGGAAGCTAATCAATACTCCTTCCACCCCATAATTAACTACAACAAATCACGGAAATTAAGGAAAAATAGCATGCCCTCCGTCCCAAAAATGAATGTCCAATATTATTATTTTTTCAAATTTGCTCTTGACAGAAATTCATTTTGGGACGGAGGGAGTATAATATTGGTAGTAGAGTAGAGGTTCTGAGTTGAAAAGTAGAGTAGGAATTGAGAGTGGGATAATTGTAATGGTTATAACAAGTGGGTACTACTAAATAAGAAGTGTTATAAATTGGCCATTTTGGAAAGCGTAGTTTATTATGGGACGAAAGGAGTGTATAATATTATGCAGATGAAGTAGCATAGAAGTTAGGTACTGATGGAAAGGTCTACTGATGTATCTCAAGCCTTTCTTCTAGCTTTACGTTCTTCTCACACATACTTAGATGTGGTGCCATGGCACAAAGAGCCCAGCCCCCTCAACTTCTTGTACACAATATAATATGTCCCTAAATGCATGAAACTTTATGACCAAAATATGTCATACCAGGACATATGGGATGTGTGGCATTACCTGTTAATGACAAGCAACTGCTTTCGCGGCGAACATATCTAGTAAAAGCCTGCGAGATTTTACAAAGGTCCAGTATCAATGTTCCTGTATATATGGTTTCAAAAATGCAGGGCCTTCACAAAAGAGTCGATGCATTTCCGCACTGACTTCAAAACAATATGCAAATGGCTGATAGTGATGTGTGAAGTAGGAAGTACAAGGAATGTGCAAGAGCATGTATTTTTTTTGTCAACCAAGAGCATGTATTGCTGTCCATTGAATATGCCAGGATTAAATACAATGTGCCAAGAGTTACTTCTGATATGCACTAGGGGATATACTGGCTAGTACAAGTAAAATAGCATTAGTGAACAACAAAACAGTAATACTGTGAAAGACTGTAAAACAAAAATCTAGAGTGGCTACAGCAGAGGTGAAAACATGCCTGGACAGCACCGCGTAAGGCGGCAGCATCTGGTTTTGATGAGCCATCACCAGCATCTGGTTTTGATAAGCCATCACCAGAGAACACATTCCTATAAAACACAAATATAATCAAAGAAGATATGACAATCTATATAAATACTATACACAATAAAGTTTGCAATTTGGTGTTGAAATTACCGATAAAGTTTTGTCCTAATGGTACCAAACTGCACAAGCTCATTTAATCGTAAATTTATTAGCTATTACACAAAGGGAATCATCATTTATTGTGGGACATACTAGAGAAATATCATGTTACAACTCAAAGAACACATCGAGAGAAATAATGAAGATATATAGCTTAAATCTTCAGAAATAGGCCTCTCCTTTTCTTCTTCTTTTTGGTTGGGGTGTGAGAGGGGGAAGCAGGGAATATTTGCGTAACTTCAAACGTTTAAAGAACAGCACCGAAACTCGATTAGTCAAAATACATCATCCACACGAACCATCAAGAAATCCACACGAAGATTTAAGAAATGCTATTATGTTATTACCAAGTATTTGATGAATGCTTACTTCCATATCACATTTTGCAGCTCGTCGTGTTTCGCTTCAGGAAGCATCGCAGCATCATAAGCAACAACATTGCCATAGAATATTTTCTCCAACTCCTTCATCCATTTAGTCAACAGCAAATTAACCTGACAATCAAGTGAGGTTTGATCTTTATTTACTGAAGTGATGTATGCAATCTATCAATGTAATAAAACTAAAAACTACAATCTATAAGCTCTATCTATTAGAATGGGCTAAGTTTCACAAATTCCTCAAGGTCCCAATGGAACAACTAGTTACAAGAAAATAAATAGAGAAAGACGACAACCCTTTCCCAGATCCCACACATTCCCCACCCTACCCACCAACCTCATGGACAACAAAAGAGTAATAATGTCATCGAAGCCTTTCCAAATTACACATTAAGTGTTGGGAAAGAAAGGGGATGAAAAATAAAACTAACCCCAGCTTTAGAAACTCTAAGCTCTAAATCATGATTGTAGATCTCATATAAATACTGCCCTAATTCAACACCTTCCTTTCCTTCCTCTTTCAGCCGGCGTAAGCAAAGCCACATATGTAATACGAGCAAAGAGAATGTTGTATTGAAGGTTTTCTCCAAGCTAAAAGCTGCATGTCAAAGAGCATAAGTTGCATTACACTTCAAGACTTCTTTACTAGGACTCCTAGATAAATTTCAAGGTAGAAAAGGAAAAAAATCATGCAAGAGCTAAATGTAAACTGCCACAACAACCTCATCTCCAACATGACACAGGAAATCAGATTTTATTTCAGATTAATACCGTTAAGAATACTATCATTAACAGTATTGAGAATTTCATGCGGAAAATTAAATTTTAAATTTTGTTTGTTAAAGTTTAATCAAGTTGACCATGAAAGTCTAATGGAGACTCTTTTTTGGGATGGAGGAAGTATTAGTTACTAATAGTTTTTCCCAATAAATTTAGAAGGTCTACTACTTGCCCCACAATACTAGAGGGGTGCAGGGTCTCTAACTTCAAAATGCCTTTAATTTTTTCAAAATTTAGCAGCAACGCTTATCTTTTTTTTCAGGGAAAAGATAGTGCTGCAGATTCCCAGAGACTTTATTAACATCATAGCAATGTCATCAAAATCTAACAGTTTCAAAGAAACCTAGCGTTTACGGATAAATTTTAATTTTTAAAAGAAGCTCTGTGCCGGTGATATTGTACGTTTTCAACTATCAAGAGTGGACATATCCTAAACTGCATTGTCCTATCAGATGACCAGAGGACCTTATAAATTGCCTAACTTTGGCAATTCAAATAGCAGATGCCTTATTCAACCATTTTTTGCCGTCTGGACCTTATGCCTTATATTGTAGAAATCAGTTCTATGGATGGATTTTGGGACCTAAAAATAGAGGCAGTCCACCAGAAAGCTTGATTTAGTGTTATGCCAGAGAAGGAAGTCCACAAAATATGTTCTTAGAATAAAAAATGTATGCAAGTCAGCCCAAAAGTGGAACATCCATAGTTATTTTTCAAAAAAGGAAACAAACATCCCAACATGAAAACGTACAACAATCTAAATCAATCAGTAAATTTTTATTTGTTTTTTTATTATTTTCCTGGATGGGAGAGGGATAACCAACTAAAGAAACAAAGCATGACTGTATGAGAAAAATGAGATTGCTCAACCTAGAAGCAAGAACCATAAACTTACTAACCATCATAGATTGCAGGTTTATCAACTTGAAATATAACTCGCTTGTAGATGACATTTGCCCGTCGAATAGATATGCTTTGTTTGCTATAAAAAAGCAGTAGCTTGAGGACAATACGTCGGATACCCTCATAATTTGGCTCGTCAACCCTTTGAGGGGAACCAGGGGGTATAGCCAATGAGCGAGGCATAGACCAAAAAATCTTATTCAAATTTACCTGTACAAAGGGATCAATCCAACTGTTAGAACCAGAGGCGAGTTGAACATCATGTAATGTCATTGA
This sequence comes from Adenophora triphylla var. japonica, assembly GCA_022495995.1. Classification (NCBI taxonomy): domain Eukaryota; kingdom Viridiplantae; phylum Streptophyta; class Magnoliopsida; order Asterales; family Campanulaceae; genus Adenophora; species Adenophora triphylla. The sequence goes on along the minus strand of JAFEMH010007501.1, from coordinate 66,734 downwards.
TACAAATATGAGTTTGTTATGTGGCATTTACATTATAACTCTTTCATCACATGTATAGAGAATGTTTATATGGATTCAGACCATTCACTTGATTCGAAAAATCCTTAAAACACAAGCTCATAGATGTGTCAAAAAGATCATACTCAAGTTTTCTGTCTTTCTCACTTCCCTTTGAAATGTCCCAACTTCCAAATTTGTTCCCCAAACCATAAATAAGATAAATGATATTGACATCATCATTATTGCCGAAAGGGGTTTAACAATTTACCACACAAATAAAAAAGAACAATATTTAAAGCCTCAAGCACAAAGAAGCCCCATGCGAAGTCTTGGAAGGTTTCTAGCTACTCTATCTTATCCAAAATCCTATTTCATTAATTGAATCACATGACAGGTGAAGTCACAAAGGGACAAGATTACCATTTCAGTATTACACTAGGCTTCCCATTCACCAACAATATGAATTTTACTAATTACCCAAAGCTGTGGTCGGAAATCTTTAACTTCATTACTTATGCGTATTAGACGAGATTTACTTCATGTATATATGGCTAAGTATTTTTTGTATATTAGGATAGGTGTAGTTATATTTGGATGACTATCTTGTGTAATTGATTTTCCACAATCATTCCTTGTATTCTAGTCCTAGGGATTTTTTGTATATATTGTGGCCATTTGCTGATGAATAAAATAAGGAGAAAAAATGCCCCAAACTTCTTTTCTGTCTTCCGCGGTGTATTCGTACATGGTATCAGTCTTGGTTTGATCCAACCTTAGATAGTCTTCTTCTCTCTTTACCTGCCTGTCTTCTTCTCCGGCATCACCATGGACAGAACTTCTCGATCCTTCTTCACCACTCCAACCAGCCCACGGTCTTCAGCGAATCCTTGGCCTGTTTTCTACAACGTAATAATGGCGGTGGTCCACCGGTAATTATCGTGGTGTTTTTACTGGGCACAACAACAATCGTCGGTTCCCTACAATTCCGGGGTATGGTGTACAACCAAACATCACTTGCCAATGGTGTTTTAGACAAGGTCATGGGGCTAGAAATTGTCAGACTCGTTCGGCACACATGGCATATTCTGCACAGTATGTTCTCGATTCTGGTGCTACGAATCACATGACTGCAGATCCGTCCCATTTCTCGCGCTCTTATCCTTACTCAGGTAAAGATGTAGTGACTGTTGGTAATGGCGCAAAATTGCATATTTCTCGCATTGGTGCTTCCTCCTTTCATGTTAATAATCGTTCTTTTACACTCAGGAATGTTCTCTATGTTCCACAAATTCATAAACCTTTATTATCCATTCAGCAATTTTCAAAGGATAATAATTGTTTTTTCGAACTTGACTCTTGTGGCTTCCGCGTTAAAGACAATCAAACGCGAGAAACTCTTATTTCTGGCATTAATTCCGGTGGTCTTTACCAATTTTCTTTTAATTCCAAGTCTCACAATAGTCCTGTCGCTCTCCTCGGTGAGCGATCGAGTCAAGATATTTGGCACGCTCGTTTGGGACATCCGTCTACCCCAGCTTCTTCAAGCCTTGTGTCGTCACCGAGATTACCTTTAAGTACTAAAATAAATGCACAACATCGGTGTCATGTTTGTCCGTTAGGAAAATCTAGCAAATTGTCCTTTTCTCCTCGAACATTTAATGCTTTGAATCCTCTTGATATGCTTCATTTGGATGTTTGGGGTCCTGCTCCTGTTAATTCTATGAACGGCTTTCGGTTTTATCTTTCCATAGTTGATGATTATTCTCGTTTTGTGTGGTTGTTCCCATAACTCATAAATCTGATGTTACACATATCTTTAGTACCTTTAAAACACAGATTGAAAATCAACTATCTCGTCGTATATCTGCTATACACACCGTGAAAACCGTTCAAACTGATGGAGGGGGTGAATTTACTAGTCGGATGTTTATTTCTTTCCTTCGTAATGCTGGGATTAAACATCAAATGACTTGTGCGTATACTCCCCAACAAAATGGTGTCGTTGAGCGTAAACATCGACACATTGTGGAGATGGTTTTGTGTCTCATGGCTAAAGCTAAAGTTCCCTATAACTTTTGGTTAGAAGCTTTGAACACCGCTGTTTACTTAATCAATCGACTTCCTATGCGTCAACAAAAGTTTGTGTCTCCTTATCAAAAATTTCGCAAAGGAAACCAGATTATCGATTTCTTAAAGTCTTCTACTGTTCTTGTTTTCCTTATGTAGTTCCTACCAATGCACACAAACTTATGCCAAAATCAATTCACCGCATCTTTCTTGGTTATGATAATGTACGCAAAGGATATCGTTGTATGGATTTGGTTAATAGAAAAGTTTATATCTCTAGACACGTGGTATTTGATGAAACTCATTTTCCTTGGCAAGATCCACAGATAAATAAACTGCCACAGGTTCTACTTCGCTACCACTTCCTTCCGGTTTGCATACGTACCATCACTTTGGGGCCAAGACCTTCAATTGCTGCACAGGCTGGTGTTTTTCCAACAGAACAGATGAGTCGATTTCGGCCGACATACCGATTTTGGGTCTATTTCGTCCGACCCACCTGTTCCACTTCAATCCAGACCAATTTTCAACAATTCTCCAGTGCTCTTGCATTTTATAGACTTACCAGCAGGCCCTCTCCAACATTCCGGTTCGGCAAGGGCCGCCCCTGTTGTTGCTTCCTCTTTAGCCGCACCCCTTCCGATTTCACCTATAGTTTCTCATACCCTTGCCTGATTCTCACACCAGCCTCCTCTAATTTGCGCAGGCTTCTCCCACTCCTCCGCTTCGTATAGAGGTATGATGAACTACTTGATGCCACAACTCCATGTTCCATTCAAGATGCCTTGTTGCTATTCGTAATGATCCACTTTATGAACCACGCACATTTAAGCAAGCTTCAAAATTTAGTCATTGGCAATCCGCGATGACAGAAGAAATTTCAGCTCTTCATAAAAATAAGACTTGGTCTCTCGTTCCGTATCAACCTCGAGATGAATGTTGTGGGTTGTCGGTGGATATTCAAGGTTAAAAGAAAAGCCGATGGTACGATTGACAGACATAAGGCCCGTCTTGTTGCCAAGGTTTTACCCAACAAGCCGGCCTCGACATGATGAGACTTTTAGTCCGGTTGTGAAACCTTCAACCATTCGCACCGCCCCTTACTGTGGCTCACTCTCGAGATTGGGATATTAAGCAACTTGACGTTCGTAATGCGTTTCTCAACGGCATTCTACATGAGGAGGCGTACATGAAACAACCTCCAGGTTTTATTGATTCCACTACTCCTACTCATGTATGTAAGCTTCATAAGGCTCTCTATGGGTTGAAGCAATCTCCTCGTGCTTGGTTTCATTTGCACGATTTTCTTCTCCGTCATGGGTTCTTCAACAAATGCTCGCATTCTTCTTTATTTGTTCGACATTCCGCCGAATCCACTACCATTATTTTGGTTTATGTAGACGATATTATTATCACCGGTTCCTCTTCTCGCGCCTCTTCTTCGTTATTGATGCTATTTCAGAAGACATTTGACACCGCCGCCAGTGATTTGAGCTTCTTCTGGGTCTTGAAGCTACACGCACCGGTGATACACTTCAACTCGGCCAGCCTCGATATGTGCTTGACCTTCTTGCTGGGTTCAACATGTCGATTGTAAGCCTTCATCTACACCAACCGTCCTCGACTCGGTTATCTAGTCAAGACGGAGATCCATTGCTCGATCCTACAACATTCCGGAGTTTGGCGGGTCAGCACCTTACATTAACTCGGCCCGACATTTCTTTCTGCTAATCAGTGTGTCAATTCATGCACCAACCTCGTACTACTCACTTAGCGGCCGCCAAACGGATCCTACGATTTGTCAAAGGAACACTCCGAACTTGGCCTCACTTTTCACGTGTCTCCAAACCTCTCTATAAGTGCCTATTCTCGATGCCGATTGGGCAGCGACCCCGATGATCGCCGCTCTACAACCGGTGCCAGATCTTTATTGGTGCGAATCTTGTTTCTGACGGCAAAGAAACAATCTACCGTCTCTCCTAGTAGTGAAGCGGAGTATCGTGCCACTTGCCACGGCAAATCGCAGTAACTCCCTGATGGTTCTCCTATTTATTTCGTGAGCTTCGTCTTCCGTTTTCCCCTCCATCTCTCTTCTGTGATAATATCTCTGCACTTCATATGGCTCGCAATCCAGTTTTCCATGCACGTACTCGTCACATTGAGATTGATTATCACTTTATTCGTGAGTTAGTTACTCGTGGGTTTCTAAAGTTACATTATGTATCTACAGATAATCAACTTGCTAATATATTTACTAAGGGTCTGTCTAAACCACGGTTTCAAGCTCTATCTGTCAAGCTGCGTCTTCCGTATGGGCGTCTTACTTGAGGGGGGGGGGGGTATTAGACGAGATTTACTTCATGTATATATGGCTAAGTATTTTTTGTATATTAGGATAGGTGTAGTTATATTTGGATGACTATCGTGTGTAATTGATTTTCCACAATCATTCCTTGTATTCTAGTCCTAGGGATTTTTTGTATATATTGTGGCCATTTGCTGATGAATAAAATAAGGAGAAAAAATGCCCCAAACTTCTTTTCTGTCTTCCGCTGTGTATTCGTACAATGCGAACTCATCCAATTACAAGTGTCATCTAATAGCTGGAAGCACTACGTATGAATTGGCCCAGAAATTACAAATAGGTAGTGCTTGTAAAGCAATTATCTACTACTAAAAATGTAGATCATGTATTTTCAATTTCTATTTTGTATTCAAGTTTGCAATTCATGTTCACATAATTTAACATATACAAATGTAAACACCAAAAATCTGCTCATAATAATGGGTTTGCTATTACCTCTGGTCTAGCCGGAGTGTTCTCATCAGTAGGATCAGGTGCCGTGGGCGCCGGAACAGCGGCGACCTTTGGAAAGCTCCGGTAAGCTATGACATGGAAATCTCTCCTGATCTCGGTGTTTGCAAATCTACGGATATGAACTAATGCCCGGCTCCATGTCGGCGCCATTGAGGCTACTTTCTGGTCGATTAAGAACAACAAAATTGACTCAAATCGCACGAAATGATACCAACGATTCAATGACGAAGTAAATTTTTTAAAGATATATGAAATGATTATGAGAGAATTACTAGTTGAATTGATTAAACAGTGTGAAGGATTGAAATTTGAGTATCTTAATTTGTTCGAAAATATTGAAGTCTTAAACCCTATAGCGGTGGTGGTGATTTTGACCTAGGGGGTTTGACGGTGGGTGGATCCTCCTCCGTCGGCTCTTATTAGGCCGCTTGGCTCATGTGACTTGGAAAATGGCACAGAACTGGAAGGCCGTGAAGTTCTATTCTGTTAAATACGGAATTTTCAGGAAAGTAAGTAAATTATCAAAATAGCCTTTTATATACCTATTTTTTTTTATTCACTCATTCAATTTTCCCTCTTTCCAGTCTCTTTCTTACGAGGATTGACGACGACGACAACGAAAATGGCTAGAGTAAAAATTTCGAAGGTCCCTGCCGGAGCTGGCGCCGCCGTTACCGCCACTGCCATCGCCGTCGGAGCTTCTTCTAGCACCGTGCCTGTAAAGAAGGTAATTTAAACCTAATTTTAACCTATCGTATGAACTGGGTTTAGAGGCAGAAAGCATCTCGTATGAACTCACACGAGACACATCTCGTGTGAACTCATACGAGACTCATCTCGTGTGAACTCATACGAGACTCATCTCGTATGAACTCACACGAGATGTATCTCGTGTGAGTTCATACGAGATGAGTCTCGTATGAGTTCATACGAGATGTGTCTCGTGTGCGTACACGAGTCATCACGTGTACATATACACGAGATGTAATCTATAATCTCGTGTATATGTACACGAGACATCTCGTGTGCGTACACGAGTCATCACGTATACATATACACGAGATTATTGATTACATCTCGTGTATACTTACACGAGACGGGCAAGGGCAGCGTTGGAATATTTCGTTCCCTGTATATAATTTTCTCTGTATATAACCATATCCGCTGTTTAATATGAAATATTTTTAAAAGCTACGATTAAAAAAAAACACGGTATAAAAATTTGAAAACAATAAATATATTTCTTGATGACACCACAATTTTGGTATCTCGCTATTATGTAGAAATATCTGCGATTATAAGAGATGATTATACCTAAAATACAACAAATACAAGAAGCACCGTTAGATATCAAGGCCTTCGAATGCGAGAGTAATACATTTGATGGTTTAATAACTTAGAATAAGACTTTTAATGTCTTAGTGTGTTGTGTGATAAGATTTAGTCAATGTGGCTTACAATTGTGACTTACATTGCCTAAAAGGATAAATGAGAGTATATATAGTGTGAGGGAGCCGTTGGATTACGTCAGCCCTGTAAGAGATGTTTGCCTTTTGACTTAAGAAACGTGTTCGCACCTGATTGACTCATACAATAAAATGAGGATTAATGTATAGGGATGTCTCTGATTGGACAAGGATATGAGAAGCATGCGACAGTTAGTGTGTCGCCTTACGCGCATGATAGGCGCCTAATACACCATTTAACGTGATGGTGATCGGTCTGTCCTTGGTGTTAGAGCTGGTACGGACCCTTGTCTTATTGGCCTTGACTTTAACCAGGAGACCGAAAGTCTGGTATGAGACCGCGGTCAATTATGGTAAACGCGGTCTTGGATGTATGCGGTCATAGTTAGCATGGTCTTGGTGATCACAATCTTGGTGATCGCAGTCTGAGAGGTGCCATGTCATAATTGGCTTTTGTACCCCATCGAGCTTAATCCCGTTCTAAAAGGTCCGGACTCATCATTTCTAAATATTGTTTAATATTAAGATTTCTGTAATTGAGAAAACTCAGGATGTCCAAACTGTTAGACTTGATGTAATCTTGGGTATTTTAACTAATTTTGAGTTGAATCTTGAGGTACAGGAATCTAGCAAAGTAAATTCAATTGCTCTTGCTAGTGCCCTCAAAGTATCTGAAGATCTAGTCCAATTGTCTAAAGATATAAATGAGTCTAACTTGAGAGAAGACGAGTGTGACTTGATAACACAAAAATTCAACAACATGTTGAAAAACAAAACGAATAACAAAGTTTTCTAATTCAGCATATTCCCATTCTTCCACGGTTGAATCATCTAAAAGGGAGAGCAGTATAAAGAAACCTTTTTTGGAAACTAAAAAGTCTATCGAGTCAATTCAGTGTAGGGCTTGTAAAGGTTTTGGACATTTTGCTAATGAATGTGCAAATACCTTAAGGAAAAGGGGAATGAGTTTTTCTGCGTCATTAAGTGATTCTGATGATTACGATCAGACAGCAAATCTGTCAATGTTGCGTTCATCACAGTTCCCCTTGTTCGATAGTGATTCGGATTCAGAAGTTGTGTAGTGTTTTGTTTACATAACTGGCTGCACAACTGAATGCAGTTTTTATACCTGCTTGAATTCTACAGCTGCAGGTGAAATTAAGAATGATCCTGGCATGATATTGGCATGCTGAGTTCATCCGCACGGATGAGATCAGCAGTGTGCCTGATTTTGCAGAAAGTTGTTTTGGCTGCTTCTCCCTTGGTCAATATTCCCTTTTTTCTTGGAAATGACACATTCCAAAGTGGTCCTAGGCTTTTTTTTCTTATTCCTAAGAGGTCCTCCCTCATTTAAATTGTCTAAATAATGCCCGAAATGCCCCTAAATGATTATAAATCATTAAATTGAGCTGACGGAACACTAACAACCTAGATTGGGGCACTTACACTCCCCCACCTGTAGATCGCGTACAGGGGGTAGAACCTCGACAGCGTCGGGTTAGACGTCGTGCACAGCCACAACCACAAATGGACTTGCGCGATGAACCAGAGCACGAGCCCGAGCCTGAGCCTCAAGCCCATACCCAGGATGATGGATAATTTGAATGGGCGTCGTCACAGTGCACTCAGAGTCAATTTTGTGGTAGTGGGACTGGGGTGGGAGTGGGTGGGGAAGTGGGAGTGGGAGTGGGTGGAGTGCCCAACCAGACCCTCCCCCTGGACCCACTATGGGTTTCAGAGTATATTTGGGGAGTGGAAGTGCCTTTAGGGCTATCTACATCTCAAGCATGGCTCCGACCTTTCTCCGATTCGAGTTCGACTTCTTTTGACGGGACTCACTTTGAGACCACTATACCCTTCTCTGATCCGGCTGCGACTTCATCTAGTGGGGTATAATTTACCTCTACTCAACAAGCGGAGTTGATTAAAAGAGGGTCTCGACAGCGGCAACCGACGAGAAAGTTCACCCCAGCGGACTACGAGAGGAGGAATAGGTGAAACTTTTTTTTTATTTAGATGTAATGAAACTTTGTAGTATTAGTTGTTATTTAGATGTTTTTATTTGTAATAACTGAAACTATAATTTTTTTAGTTTTTATTTGGATATTTGTATTTTTTTTTTACATTTTAGTACATGTATGTAGACGTGTAGGTGTGTGTTATGGTATATTGTACAGGGATTTTCAGTTTGCAGGTGGGATGCTGAAGTTTGCTGCTGCGGAAGCCTGTTCAAGTGAACTCGCTACACGGTATAGCGATTTAATTAATCTCGCTACACCGTGTAGCGAGTTCACTTGAAATTGTTTTTTGGCCGTAGAGTTAGGGTGACCGCACTAACTTGGCCGTAGAGTTTGGGCGGCCGAACTAACTCGTCCCCAAAATTTTCTTCCCTGATTCACTCGTCCCTTTGATGGGGAATAGTTGGTGTAGTTGGGGACGACTCGTCCCCTGTCCTAATTTTCTGGATTTCTTCATTTTTTTATATTTTTTTACAACATATTCTAATGAAACCTCACATTACAAAGTCACTCCAAATTACATCAAATCTAATCTAAATACATCAACATAGAGAAATAAAATGTCCAGAAACATCGGAGTTACATGATATAAAATTCACCACATCAGTTGCTATGGACAAAAATTCAACTCAAATAGGAACTAACTGTTATTTTGCCAAACATAAACATTCATATTGAAAAATTCAACTCAAATAGAAATCATATTCAAGTTTTCAAGTTTAATAAAAGTTACATAAACTGAAACTGCAACTGAAACTGAATCCAATTCAAACCAAACATAAATTACATGAAAAACATTCTTCAACAACGGCAAATGCAAGATGAATTATACTGTCTTGGGCGTCAACACTCATGGGAATCAGTATTACCCCTTTATATCTACCATACAGGAATGTTCCATCAACAGAAATGACAGGCCGACAATGAGAGAAAGCTTCAATGCAAGACCCAAATGCCCATAATACCTGTTGAAACATGTGTAATTCACCGACAGGAGGAGGATGAGAATACTCAACAATTATGCTGGGGTTGTATTTTTGGATGGCTGATAGGACGCGGGGTAACCTTATATAAGATTCCTCCCAATCTCCAAAAACCTCTGCAATGGCCTTCTGCTTTCCACACCATGCCTTCTTATAGGTAATTTCATTTCCAAACCTACTAAAGATGTGTGCAATAATAACTCCAACCTTGACATCTGAATCGGCCTTAATAAGACCAACTACTTCCCGACCAATAAACTTGGCATCTGGGTTGGGGTGATCTCGACTTTCTCCAGAATATAAGCAGCAATAAGGAGCCTTATACTTGGTCAGTTCCCAATAGCCAAACTTTCTCCTACTCACATGAACATAAAAATTGCATGGATAATTTTTCAATAGACACTCAATTACCCATGTGTGAGGTGTGCTCTTTCTTACCCTGAACCGGCGATTGGTGCGAATATGGTACCTTTTTATATCAAATTTTGCTTCGTTCTTGCTAGAAAAGCGTATTCCTTTAGCAATTTCATGGTTATCCGGATCCCAAATTGGAAAACCATGTGCATTATCGTAATCAATGAAGCCTTCTTCTTGTCGAGCAGAACTACCAATATCACTGTAAAAGAGATAATCCGCTCTCTCATACCTCTGCTCTCTCATACCTTCAATTTTCTGGCTCTTCATAATGAACAAAAGGTGTTTCCACGTCATCATCAATCGGCCCATTATCACCCTCTCCCAAATCGACATCAGAATCACTACTACCTTCCTCATATTCATCATCATCATCGTCTAGCATTGCATCTACATCAGTGTGTACTTCTTCTTCTTCATAATCTACATCATCTTCAGAATTATCCTCATTAATAGGATCATTATGCCCAAATGCCCCATCATCATAATTTGGTGTTTGGGTTGATACAAGTGTTTGGGAACATGGACCAACCCCTGCATCACGGTTACCACTTGTGAATACCCATAAATGGTCTCTGTTTGTAGTGTTTCAAACTCTTGATTGGGTCAATTTTCAATCAATTTTACAACCACATACAACTGCAAATTACCCATCCTCCCAAATTTAGCTAAATGATCGAACATTATATCCATACACGAATCATCTTCAATACGGAAAGGAAAGTACTCACCAATCCCGCTATCAAAAGTATGAGGACATCTGTAAATGACTTCCAAATCAAATTGAGATCGATCTAAACCCGTCTTTTTATATAATTCATCAATCAACTCATTGTATCTTCATCGGAAATTAGCCATAATTGCACATTTTGACCCTTTATTTTAAATGAGGACTATCAAATGGTTGTTCATCATCACCTCCCCAATAACCATGAAAATGATTTGACCCCCGTTCATCTTTAACCCTGCATTACAAAATCAAAGTGTTAAAACCTATATAACAAAACTAAAACATAGTTTAATACTTAAATTTTATATCTAAACACAACTGAAAACAATGATTAAGATGACGTTAAATTTACTTTATTCTTGATCTTCAACGATTCTGAACAAATAAAATGAGGGAAGAAGATTTGGATTTTTTTTTTAGAGTGAGAATGAGAGATACGAGAGGAAGAGAATGAATCTGCTGACTGGAAATTAAACCTTATCTGCTGGAATGGAAATGCCAGCTTAAACTCGCTACACCATGTAGCGAGTTTCATGCCGGGTGAAATCGCTACATGGTGTAGCGATTTTAGGTCAGACTTTGTCCTTCACTTCAGTCCCACTTCAATTCACTTCAATTCAAGTTTCTTATTTTGATTTTTTTGATGTTAGCCACGAAGGTATTTTGAGCAATAAATATAGGTTAATTTAGTTATCCTAATGAATATCTAAAAACTGTTATTTGTAGTACGCATAATGTTGTATCAATAACAAGTTTTAAATTTTCATTTGGATAATTAAATTAACTTTAAATTATTGCTCAAATACCTTCTTGCTAACATAAAAAAAGATAGGACCCTTGAAGTGGGACGGAGGTAGTAATATATTCAACTCTTCTTCATGAATTATGTTTTTGTTTACAAACTTTTTTTTTACATGTGTTAATGAATTATGTTTTTGTTTATAAACTTTTTTTTTGACATGTGTTAAAAAAATGATGACAGAAAAAATTGCAACAAAACCAAATACAAACTGTACCAAATAATTTAAAAAAACTAAAATAACATCGAAATAAATATTATCAAGTTAGTGACCACATTCCGGTCACATAGGAAATCTTAATATTCATTAAAACATTTAGGAAATTCATGTAAACCAAATGAGCTTAGCATTCACTTAACTTCATCTATTAATATATAAAAACTGAAGTCATAGCCTATTCATTTTCCCGCTCACGGTTGGAACATTCTGGAAACTGCCCGTCTTAGCGACTTGATAAGAAAACCCATTCCGCCCGCCCGCTCATCTTCTTCTTCTCTCTCTCTCTTCTCAAGGCATCAATTCCTCTTCCCCATTGCGTATAAGATAAACTTGGTCTTTCTGCATTCTGCGATTTAATTCTCGACAAAAAATCCAAACGCTCCACCTCTGCCACCGTTGCTGCCGCCCCCTCTCTCTCCTTTCATGATCATCGCCGCCGCTCTCTCTCTCTCTCTCTCTCTCTCTCTCTCTCCTCCTCTCTTCTCATGGCTACAACGATTTAACATTCGCTTTTGGGAAAGCCAACTATCTGGGAAGAACCCATCGTCAAGGCCTTCGAAGCATGAAAAATCCCATTTTCAACCATAGATCTGACTTCCTGTGCGTGCAGGTATTTCGGTAAACTATTAGAAAATTCCTTTCAAAACACCATCATCAATTTGTCTCCCTATCTCTAAATCGATTAATTCATAAAAAAAAAAATACACAAAGAGGTTGAATTTCAATCGCAAAGATTTGATGCGTTAGTCGAAATTATAGGTGAAATTTATATTTTGATTGTTGTATGCATTTGTTGGATTTTCTGATTCAATTTGTGACTAAATTGCCTGCTAGAAATAGAATATTTGAAAGGAAGAAGCATACACCCTCTCTGTTTGCTCTGAAAGAGAGGGAGAAATGAGGGAGGAAATGGTGGTGAGAATGGCTCTGTTAATGAACATTCTGTTGTGGCCGAGCTTCATCAATTCAATTGTGATAAAGTTCCGTCCCACGGTCAGTTTTTTAGTTTCCTGAACATTCTTTAAGTTTGCATTTCAAGTTTTTGTTTATTTAAGATTTGTGTTTTGAGTGTTATTTTGTGGTACACAAACCCGTGCGCCACACTATTTAAATGCTTGCTACTGTTGTGAACTTAAATTCATGTGTGTTTATATATTGAGGATGCCATTGTTGTACTTGTCGCTCAATTTACTTCATAATACGAGATCTCTCTCAAAATCAAACATTCCAACGGAGCTCAGTTCAGCATTGGTTCTTAGTTTAGGATACTTGTCGACACAATATGCTTGGGCATTTGTTGTTCTATCAGTGACTGAAGTGGTCACTTCAAGTATAACTATTGTTATAAGTAATAGTAATTTCCAGTTTCCATTCTCTCACACACACACTAAATTAAGGTAATTGCATTATTAAATGATGTTAAAGTGTGTAGTTTTTTTTTAATCCCAAATAGGCACAACATTGAACTACTTCTTGGATGATAAGACTATTAAAGCTGAGATTAACAAAACTGAAGAATAAAGCGGATTGATGTTTGCAGGACAGATGTTGGCACTCTCCTGTTATTGCTGATGAACAAGTTAATGTTCCAATGTGAAACCCTGAGGCCTGAACTATATAAGCTTCCATCAAACGAGTTGCTTTTGTTCTATAAGATTGGCCAGAAGGTTCAAAAGTAAGTTTATTAAAAGCATTTAGTGCATCAATTTGTTTTTTTTTTGTCTATAAGATACTATTGTGTAACATCCACTTGACTGACTTTCAATTTTTAGTGTCAACTTATAAGATTAATATTCAATGGTGGGTTTGATCGACAATTTAAGACCTAACTCAATGTGAAAGGTCGTCTATATCTCTAAAAACCTTTTGCTCAGGAGCATGTCGATAGTGTCTTTTGTGTTATCTAATTATAGCACAATATAACCCTCCTTCCTTTTGGCTCAATGTGCACATTAGCAATGTGTTGTTTAAATTGGACAAATAGATCTTTACCTCTCATATAAGATCGAATGACCACTTCGTCTATGGCCAATCGATTTTGTAATGGATTCCCATCACCTATTCCTTTAACTCGGGACAAGCACGCAGACACACATACATATATTGTGTAGGGGTGTACACTATGTCACTGGGTTATTCATGAATTGAAGTCGATAAGAACTAGATTGTTGTTCACTTCAATGTTTGTTCCTGGAATGTAGAGTTGAAAATCCGTCAAATATACCCTAATGGCAGTTTTGGAGAAGTAATATGGGAAAGCATTTGATTTTGAAGTTCAAAACTTTTGTATATTCTTCCCTCATCCCTTTTCGTGTATGCTCGTGACCAGGAAACTTTTCTTTTAGTTTCCTTAAGAAACCTCTTAAAAATAGGTTCATATAGGTTAAAATCACCACTCAAATTGTTTAGTCTTAATGAGCTATTACAAGTTAGGATGATGGGTTCGGTTGATGTTCGGTATTTCAAACATGGTTAGAAAGATGATCCCTTCATGATCATTGTTTGTGTAGTCGCGAAGAAATATGAATTCATTTTAACGATTCAAACATGTTTCTTCCACCTGCTTACTAATATAATGATAGTTTTATCCTTCAGATGGAGTGGATGTATGAAGAGGTCTTATGACGACAGTATTAGTTGGACAAAACAAGAACAATTTTCTCCCGATGTATTGTGACCAATCAAGAACAAGGTTAAGCAAAAATTTAACCCTTTATGCCTATATATATCGTTAATCTTAAAAGTTAAACTATTACAGATAGTAAATTAATTATAATGCTCATTTCTAATTCTTTTTTTCTTTTTCCCCTCTCCCTCTATTTTTGTTTGGTTTTGGGGCTCTCCGATTCATGGTTATGTACCTTGATAATTGCGAGAGATAACACTTTTTAAAATAAAATATTATTATGCATTCAATTCGTTACCAAATAACTTAAGTAGCAATTATGTTTGGGGTTTTCCCCTGGAATTGTTGGATTGTAGGCAATGCACCTTTAAATTTATATCCTTTATATTACTGCTCCAATAACTTTTTCGCGAATTTATTGGAGTCCAAGCCCTCTCTATATTCTAAATTATGCTTTTTAAAAATATTTAGATATCATGGCAATCAAGTCTTTGGTGTCCTGGAATTTGTTTTTATTGGCAAGATAAGGGGCGTGGATTTGAGCTTAGTTTCGTTTTGAGGTTGAAGCAGAGGAGGGGGAATTGAGTTTGAAACACGGAACAATATCCATTAATCATTATCTATTCGCTCCTCCCCAACCCCATGTGACTTTCCCCAATTTCACAATTTGTCAAATGCTCAATCGGTTCATCAAACCTTAGAAGTTAGATCTGTTCATCGGTCACTCAAATGGGGTGTTCTCTACAACCATGACTATGATTGTGGTGGTTAGAGCTACATGCAAAGACTTAATGCAGGTAACGAAATAATGCTCAATCGGTTCATCAAACCTTAAGAAGAATGATTCATTTATATATAAGAAGTCAAATTGCCATGATTATTATCATTCTCTTCCATGTATTTTTGTATGCAAGTTTGAACACTTTGATTTCAACATGAGTCTTAAAATTTTCTTACTTATATTCAATGTTCTACATGTCCCAAAATGAATGATCACAAAATTTTCATACTTATTCTTGATCAATAGCAAAATTAATTTTTTTGGGGTCATTCATATTCATTTTGGGTCGGAGGAAATTATTATTTTTGTTTCATGCATTATAATTTATACATTTGACTCGATTTCACTGTGAATAAAATATTGAATATGAATTGTTGAGGTGAGATTTTTTTTGTTCCCGAGTACAGAGCTTCTCCTTTCATTTACCTGTTAAGTAATATCAAGAGAAAAGAAGATTGACATAAGTGATAAGAAACAAGAAACAACACCTCTGAGACCAATTGACCAGGGATGTTGTTGGCACTTTCCTCATTTTCACATGTCAAAATTGAGATATGTAAATTGTTATTTAATCTAATACTATAATATTAATAGTGACATTATGTTTTTGTTGAATTAATTGCATTTAAAATTTATTTATTTTAAATTAATCTTCATAGTTATAAGCACTTTCTTTATTTGTTTTCTTTGATTTGTTTAAGTATTTTGTCAAAGTTTCATGACGTGCGTTTAACGCACGGGTGTTGGACTAGTTATTCTTAAAAAATACCTGCAAATCAAATGAGCTTAACATCATTTACTATATGATTCCAACAATTCAGCTAGATTAAGAAAATTTGTACCTTGAAGACATTGTTGAGTGTGATGTTAAGATAACGTGCTGATCGTGTGGGGGCAAAAACAACAACCTAAAAATTTCAAAACAAACAATTAGATGAAAATATTAATGATGATTCCATTATCGACTTCCACTATTTAATGTATCATACCTTCTGAAGTATCAGAACAGAACCGACAGATATATCACTTGCAAATTCACTCTCAGTTAGCACTTTCCGATAAATGGAACCACCTATGGTATCCGTAGGATCCTAATAATTTTATCCAAATTAGTAATTCAAAAGACATTTCACCCATGCTAGAAAGCATACTAAGCTCATATCCTAACCTTTAAAGTCACCATAAGATCACCAAGACCATTTGGTGTGCAGGACTTGATAACAGCAACAACCTAATAGAACATACATAAATGTAAAAAATAAATTATCTTTACACACATTTGACTATAATTAATCTTGATATTATACCTGTTCTACCGTGTCAATATTATGACATTTCTTCTTGATAGAGCTCAACGAATAATATGTACCGACTTCAGTGAGAAATTCCATTGCAGAGAGCCAAGGACTGTCTTGAAAATCTTCATCCTTCACCGGATCTTCAATCGCTCTCCGTATATACTCTTGTGTTGCGATCAGAGATTCCTGCGAAGATAAGCTCTGACGATCGAGAATTTTCCGGCGCATGGCGGACTGTACGACATCGGCGGGACCAAGAATAAGATGTTGTGAAGAAGAGGATCAGGAAGATTGAGGGGTGGAGGATTGGTCGAAGGAATTGGGACGGCGGTTCATATAACGGAGGTGAGAAGGATCCATTTTTTATGTTTAATTGAATTTGAATTGAGAAGATTGAGGGTTGGAGGCTGAAAATTCAATTCGGAGGAGGGATACGAGAGAATGAATGTATCTAGGGGAAAACCTTATCTACATTAAGTAAAGAGAAACTCGCTACACCGTGTAGCGAGTTTGTATGTGACCGGTCAAACTCGCTACACGGTGTAGCGAGTTTCTCTTTACTTAATTAACGTGATTAATCACAAACCGGCAAACCCTAATTACTTGGAACTCGCTACACCGTGTAGCGAGTTTAACCGATCACTCTCAAACTCGCTACACGGTGTAGCGAGTTTCAAAAAAGTGGTCATTTAGAGAAATAATTTGAACAGTAAGTTATTTTGAGAAATAAAATTTTAAAAACGAATTATTTGAGAAAAAAATCTTATAAATAGTGTGACACACCAGCTATTCTTTATTATTTGACAAAACTGATCGAAGCCTACCATTTGTATTACATAAATTATCCTGAATATTCTAGATATGCATGCACGTATAATCAATTGAAATGATATTGGTTGGAGTCGGTTGTGAATAAAGGATATTTTTACGTGCACAATTTATATTATAAAAGTTAAACCTAATTCTTTTTTCAAATGCGACTAGCCTATAATAAATAACTTAAAACATAAGTTAATTATAAACATTTGTTAATATTTAACTCATCATTTTCTTTTTATTGTTTACTTGTAAATAGTAAACTTATGTCACGAAGAAATTAAAAAAAAAAAGATACGATATTTATATTACTGTTGTTTTAATGATGACATCATTTTATGAGCATTTCTTGAAATTAATCTTGTAATTTATTTATTATATGTTTTGAACTTACTTATTTCTAGAAACAATAAACGATGGA
This sequence comes from Adenophora triphylla var. japonica, assembly GCA_022495995.1. Classification (NCBI taxonomy): domain Eukaryota; kingdom Viridiplantae; phylum Streptophyta; class Magnoliopsida; order Asterales; family Campanulaceae; genus Adenophora; species Adenophora triphylla. The sequence continues at coordinate 49,277 of JAFEMH010007501.1, read as the reverse complement.
CAAATTAATAGATAATAAATAAAATTCATTTATATTAGTTAAAGTAATGAGTAAAAGAATTCAAATATAAAATATTTAAAAAGAAAAAACCTTTTGTCATAATAGAGGTAAAAAAAATTAACTTGAATAATAAATAAAAACTATTTATGATATCATGATAAAATAATTTAAGTAAGATTCTGAAAAAAAATAGTTCATTTTTCAATCTGGAGGCTAAAATTAATTTGAAATTTTTTGGTAGCTAATAGGATTTTATTAAACTGTAACAACTTACCAACAAAAGATCTATCAATAGAAAAAATGAAAATAAAGTAATCTTATCTGTACTAAGAATAGATATTCATTGGTGTTTTTTTTATATTAGGTTTTTTTTAGTTGAAACCGATAATTCAATTACTTGGTTACTTCATATTTGCATCAAATATCTTATCTATATAATATATTAAAATAGAAGAAATTCTGATGCACACAGCCTGTCACTTGAAATTATGACTTGAAATTTCACGTGGCTTCTTTCCATTCGTAAACCATGGTATTTAAGTCTACCTTTTATCTAATTTTAATTTAATTTTACTTAGTAATTAGTAATTATAATTACTTAAATTCGAAATTTTGAAAATGACAAGATTTAATCCCAAATTACACATATTATCAATGTAACCAATTGTCACATGCCATGTGGCACAAAGAAATATGAAGATTTTTTATAATTTAGTTTTTTTACGGAATTAACCTTTAAATTTAAGTTAATAAAATATAATGATATATACCCTCCGACCCACGTGAATGCAAACTTATTTTCATTTTGGTCCGTCCCACATGAATGCAAACTGCCCAAAATAGAAACAAATTTATTATTTTATATTCACCCTACCCCACCCACTCATTCTCTCTCTTCATTTTTCACCATACAATTTATTCAACCAACCTATTATTAACTCCATTCATTCTCTCTCTTCATTTCCTATCACACATTTTTATTATCTTAATAATATTTCTTAATTATTGTGCCCGGAAAAATGGTTTACATTCACGTGGGACGGAGGGAGTATTTATTTTCAAGTTCAAAGTAATAATCTTATCTCGAAAACATATCTAACTTTTAACCTTAACTTAGATATGAGTTTAAATATACTATTCAGTAACCCGTCGGTACCCGACGGTGAATAATTTTTTTTTTGATTAAGTAAATAATTATTTATTTGTTTTAATTGATTTTTAAGTAACAATATAAATCGAAATTGATAATCAATGTAGCGGATATTAGGAGTATAATTAATACAGAAAAAAGATGTTGACACATGATGTAACGTGGAAAGCCCTTGAGACAACTATCTCGCCGACACAAAACCACGGGAGGTTAGGTCCCTGCCTAACCAAAAAACATTATTAAAATTTTAGTGTTACAACTTTGGAAGATGAAGAGATATGGTTACAATAGCGTGAGTTTAATAGTGTGTGCCTAAGTGTCAACATGATCTCTTCCATCTCCTATATATTTAAAGAAAAACAAAAAAAAAACAAAGAAAATAATAAGAAATTTCAATACTTTTGTTTAACCACAAATTGTGCGACATAAATTCTCAGAGTCTGTCGAAATCTTCCTTGTAGACTACATTCAGCGTCTTGTCATATGTTTGAGCATCTGAATCACAAATAATAACTTTAAGTCCTCTCTTGCTGGTTACTCTGGAAAATGCTACATAAAGTTATCCGTGACTAAAAACAGGCTGTGAAAGATATAGTCCTACATGGGAAAGAGATTGTCCCTGACTCTTGTTGATTGTCATAGCAAAAGAAACGGCAAGTGGAAATTGCCTTCTTTGGAATCTAACCGGAAATTTTGTTACATCTGACGGAGACATTATCATTCTAGGAATAAGCACCTTCATGCCAGCATTCTTTCCCGAAAGCATCTTGGCTTCGACTACGTGCTTACCTACATATATGTAACAAAATTAAGTATTAAATTATATGTATATGAGCCTTTTTAGGACATTCATTTTGGGCCGAGGGAGTAATAGTTACACAAATGTCTCCGTATCGTGTTGACAATTAGACCCTCAACACAGAAGCCTGATGCTCAGGCATGTTCAAACCATAATACCGAGTTGAATGTTTGGTTCCCACTGAAATGTTCAATCTTTGAACAGGTGGAGATTTTTCCTGAAAACTCATTATACAAGTTCAGGAGTCCACAATCCACACTGTCATCTTCTTTAATCTTTCAATACACAATAATAAGCATTTAATACATAAAGCTGCTGCATACAGTCCGTTGCATAAATGCTGCAACGTAAAGTCCTTTGAGAAAAGCCTCGACAAACAGTTATAGTATATGCCCCAATACAGTCACTTATAATGCATTGATTCATGAATTAGGTATTAAATATTCTTGGCTAGCTGAAGTTTCATCTCCTCTCTGAATTCTTGATTACTACCTAGTCCAAAGACTATATAACTAAAAGAAAATGCACAAACCGAATCACTGCGTAGCTAGCTCAAATTAAAGACCAATTCAAACGAATGTTTTTTTGATTGTAATCTGTTAGGTAAAGAGCAGCTGAGAGTTAGAACACACTACAGAGGGGTAAGGCAAAGACCGTGGGGAAAATGGTCAGCTGAAATACGTGACCCAAAGAAGGCAGCAAGAGTTTGGTTAGGCACATTTGAGACAGCGGAGGCAGCAGCAATTGCTTATGATGAAGCTGCCTTAGGGTTTAAAGGAAACAAAGCAAAGCTTAATTTCCCAGAAAGAATATCCGAGTTAGGTAATAATATTCCTCGCCCTCAGCCTCCTCCGTTAGTCCATCCAAATACGTACTCTCAGAGATTACTTGGTAATGAATTTAACTATGGCACTTCATTGGGATTATTGCACCAAAATCCTGGCCCATCTCACCCTCTCTCCTTCACCATAACAAAAACCAAACTTTAAATTTGAATGAAAATCAAATTGACTGCAAAATGATTCTTTTATTAATCTCAGTTTACATCTTTGTTAACAACATACAAAATAAAATAAAAAGATTCATTCTGCACTTGTTTTATTGTGCATAAAAAATTTATAAGACCGTGTAAAACTACTAACTCATTAAAAGCTTAATCATTAAAAGAGAGCTCCCAGCATATTTGTGATGATCTAACGCATTCATTCTAGCAAGTAAAATAGATAAGAATGGAGGAGTACTTACTGCTTTGCAAATAATTTTTTTTTACTTACTTGATTTTGGGGTGCCAAATACTTTGCCTTCCTTGAAATTTGCAATCATCTGATTAAGCTTCATTCTAAATACCCTGCTTAATACATCAGGCCTATCCTCAGGCCTAATGCCATATTTTTTACAGAATCTCGTAATCTCCGGCCATTTAAGATTACACGTAAATGTTATGAAAAGTGACGGATACCCAGTCCATTTACATATAGCGAGAAAATCCTGATAATTTTGAGTCATCCACCGCTGCTCGCCGGTATAAGAGGATGGCAATATAACTCGTCTCCCAAATGCTTCGCCGGTATCTCCCCTTACCGATGCATCCGACAGATTTTTATAAGTTTCCATCCGAAGAGTAGGCTGATTATAACGTATCCATTGAAGCCTCTGTGTATCCATCATAACATATGCATCAACCATAAATTTCTGCAGCAACCGACCGCTTCTCATAAGCTGTGATCCTTCTCTTATCCTCTCCTGAAGTCGAAAAGATAAAAACTTTTTTACTTTTTTATCTATTCCCGAATTTTTTCTCAAATAATTCTTTTTTATTTATCAAAATGATTCACTGTTCAAACTATTGCTCAGAGTGTCCATTTTTTTGAAAATCGCTACACCGTGTAGCGAGTTTAGGGTAATTAAGTTCGTGTAGCGAGTTTGGTCAAACCTAATTAAACTCGCTACACGGTGTAGCGAGTTTGGAATCCCTTTTTTTATTTAATTCTTCTCTTCCTTCTTTCTTTCTTTCTTTCTATATATATATTATATATATATATATATATATATATATATATATATATATATATATATATATATATATATATATATAAATATATATATATATATATATATATATATTATTTATATATATATAAAATAATAAATTAGAAAGAGAAAGTTCCTTTAAAAGTCCCCTCACTAAGAGAGGTACCAAAGGAACTTGAAAAACAATGAAGATGAATCATCTATTTATAGTAGAAGAAAGATTTGAAAAATGTAGGATACATTTATGTGAAAAACACAAAAAATATTTAAATTTAGAGATGGTGGGAAAAATAAAATTTCATTTTCCTCCAAAAATTTCATTTGCACTCCTCATGAATTTTTTGGAGGCAAATGAATTTTTTCCTTAAATCAATTACTTCTCTTGAACCTTTTACTTGTTCCATTTTTATGTGAAAGTCTCATGAAATTTTTGATTAGTAATATACGTGATTTAATTATCTTAATAATGAAAACTTAAAAAATATTGTATTTAATTTTTCAATTTTTTTTTTTGGAAAAATTCAATTAACCTTACCACTAAATTTAAATTAAAATTGAATTAACTTTCTTTCTACTTCTTTCTGAGACGGAAGGAATAATTCACTAGCCACAAAATTTGGGGAGAAACGCGTTTCTCCGTCGCTTATGGAGAAACGGGGCTTGTTATGTCGCGCGACATACCTAGCCACAAAAACTGGATATCACTTCCTCAGCTTCTGGATATCCAGAAGCTTTGGAAAGGATATCCAGAAGCTTTGAAATGGATATCCAGAAGCTTTGTAAAGGATATCCAGAAACCAAATTTTTTTCGGATATCTTTACAAAGCTTTCCGGATATCCATATTCAATGCCTCGGATATCGAAGCTTTGTAAAGGATATCCGGAAAAATACTTGGTTTCGGATATCGCTTTACAGCTTCTGGATATCCATTTCAAAGCTTCTGGATATCCAGAAGCTTTGTAAAGGATATCCAGAAACTGGCTACTTACGTCGCGCGACATAATAAGCCCCGTTTCTCCATACGCGACGGAGAAACGCGTTTCTCCCCAGACGCACTCTTCACTAGCTCTTGCATATTTATTATAATGATTACTTGTAGCATAATAGATATTTGAAAAAAGTACTAATTTGGATCATAATAGAGTATGAGAAATATGTAGAAATAATTTCATACGCCCCCTCACCCTAAATCATTATTCATAAAAGTGTAAAAATTGAAAAATTAAATACAATATTTTTTAAGTTTTCATTATTAAGACAATTAAATCACATATATTACTAGTCAAAAATTTCATGAGACTTTCACATAAAAATGAAACAAGTAAAAGACCCAAGAGAAGTAATTGATTTAAGGAAAAATTTCATTTGCCTCCAAAAAATTCATGAGGGGTGCAAATGAAATTTTTGGAGGCAAATGAAATTTTATTTTTTCCACCATCTCTAAATTCAAATGTTTTTTGTGTTTTTCACATAGATGTATCCTACATTTTTCAAATCTTTCTTCTACTATAAATAGATGATTTATCTTCATTGTTTTCCAAGTTCCTTTGGGACCTCTCTTAGTGAGAGGACTTTTAAAGGGACTTCCTCTTTCTAATTTATTATTTTATATATATATTTATATATATATATATATATATATATATATATATATATATATATAATATATATAGAAAGAAAGAAAGAAGAGAAGAGAAGAATTAAATAAAATAAGAAAAAAAGGGATTCCGGATCCAAATCAAACTCGCTACACCGTGTAGCGAGTTTAATTAGGTTTGGCCAAACTCGCTACACGGTGTAGCGAGTTTAGGTTAATTAAATGCCCTAATTAATTTCCAAATGGCAAAACTTAATTATCCTAAACTCGCTACACGGTGTAGCGAGTTTTGACCAGACCCAAGTCAAACTCGCTACACGGTGTAGCGATTTTCAAAAAAATGGACATTTTGGGCAATAGTTTGAACAGTGAGTCATTTTGATAAATAAAAAAGTAAAAAATGATTATTTGAGAAAAAATTCTCTATTCCCCACCACCATAAACCCTACTCATCTTCTTTACGTGCACACAACTTAAAAAAATTATATCCATTCAAAATTTAAAAGTCAATTATCAAAACAATTATCAGTAATAAATCATGTCAAAGCTTATCAATTTAAAAAATATTGGGATAAAATATCTTTTTATTTTCTTTTAAAAATAAATAACGATAAAATATTTTAAATTATAATTTAAATTAATTGATAAATTGGTTAATGACAAGTGTTTTCAGTTTACATTTCACTAGATTTATTCCCAACCAGATTTAATCCCAAATTACATGCCAGATTTTAAGGAGATTCACCCGAATTTTAATCCAAAGTTGTAACAAATTTGTGCTTTTATGAGTAACAAATAGGTATAAGAAAATAGGTATAAGAAAATGCTGATCCCAAATAGGTATAGGAAAATGCTGATCCCAAATCCCAATCCCGTGACTGAGATATACGGATCATTTGTTTTTGGTTAATTTTGGATTAATAATTACACGTTTAGATAAATATGAGTTGTTACACAAAACTATTTCAAATTTTAAATTGATGAAATTCGAATCTAAAGTTGTTTCCATGTTTTAAATTAAACCATATAATGTGGTGAATTAATAGGGGATAATAATTTCAAGTAAGTTAAAGTTAATATCAAATCAAATTTTAAATGCAATTTAACTGATAAAAAGATCAGATTGAAATTTAACTAATAAGTAAAATACTATTATCAAATAAATAGGGGATAGTAATTTCAAATAAGTTAAAGTCAATATCAAATTAAAATTTAAATTTAACTAATAAAATAAAATTACATCACCCATAAATAGGGGATAGTAATTTAAAGCATTTAAAGTTAATATCAGATAAATTTGAAGATGAAAAGGTATGCTCTCATATTTCGTGACCTGCATTTCAATTTTCAAGCTACAGACCTCCATTCAAATCTTCCTATTATGTCTTTATTATAGGAGAATGAAGCAAATTAAATTGGGTTATTTTTTGTTCTATAATTTTACATTTTTTCTCTTTTTCTCATTAGTGTGCTTGGTGCCTATTTCAATATTTAATTTTCTAATGTGTTTTGTAGGTTTTCAATTTGATGAAGAAGGTAGAGTCATATACTCCCTCCGTCCCGGCCGAAATAGGTTTTCAATTTGATGAAGAAGGTAGAGTCATATACTCCCTCCGTCCCGGTCGAAATGTCCCAACTTTTTATTTTGGGTGTCCCATTTAAAATGTCTCATACCCAAGAAAGGAAAGTTTTTTCACTATTTCACCCACTCATTCTCTCTCCTACTTTACTTTTACACTCACAACATTTTCTCTCCTAACTATTCCTCCCATTCATTCTCTTTCTTATTTAATTTTTCATACTCACAACATTTAAACTTTTCTCTTTCTTACATCACTTTTCTTAATTCTCGTGCAATTGTCCTTTTCGGACACTTCGGCCGAAACCGAAACGGAGGGAGTATTATTCAGTAGTACGAGTCACTTGTAAGAGGATTCTTTGACACAATTTTAGACAAAATGTCATGTCACTCTAATATAACTGAGTTGGTTGTGTATTTTTTCTCTACCGACTGATTAATGTTATTTTCATCACAACTGGCAGAATTTTTTATGATTCAGTACATCCTGTAGCATCAAACGTAAAGGATTGTGGTTGTTTTATAAGAAAAACTATGTCACCACCATTGTGTAAGTATCCCAATTTGGACCGTTCTCCATTCGAGCTAAGTCAATATAAGAGACAAATTAGTTTTATAAGCTACTTGCAAGAAATGAAGTAGTATTATAAGTTAGTTATAATAACTAATTGTTGTTTGACCGAATATAAGAGTCAACATTAATAAAATATTAGAATTTTTATTTTATTTTTGTGAAAAAAAGTGAAAAAATTGACTTTTATACTTTAATTATAAGAGGCGATTAGGCGAACTAGTTTTTTATTTTTTTCTTATAAGTCAATTATAAGAGGTTATTTGGTCTTATAATTAAGCTATAAAAGTTGTAATGTTTAAATTTTGAGATTAAATCGTCGTTATTATTGAATTTTTTGATTTTTTGGTTGAAATTTATTGTCTTATAAGTCAATTAAAAGAGACAAATTAGTTATAAGAGACAAGTTGGTCTTATAATTCAGCCATAAGAGTTGTAATGTGTAAATTATGAGATTAATTTGTTGTTACTATTGAAATTTTTGAATTTTTTTTTAAAGTGTTTTATAAGTCAATTATAAGAGATGAAAAAGTCTTATAAGTCACTTATAAGTAATGGAATAATCTTATAAGTCAGTTATAAAAATGCTAGGGATGTCTGTGAAATTTTAGATGAATCTCGAAATAGGAGTTTCAGAGGAATTGGCCCAAGAAAGAAAGCACCACACAAGCATACCAAAATCATAAATTCATTTAAGTTTACCGGTACCCGGGATCGGGAAAATAACCCCCCCCCCCTCCCAAAAAAAAATAAAAAATGGATATATGGACTAGAATGATGATGTTGATTGAGTTCATGCCTTCATGGATGAACTAATTAATAGTACTATGGAAGCCAAATGGTGGGCTTAATAAAAAGCCAATCGTTGTTTACAGAATCAAAGCGGAAATAACCTCTATCAGTAAGAACAATGGAACAATCCTCCTTGCATCGTTCGTGGTCCTTGCTTTCAACATACAACGTGACAGATTTCAGACCAAAATCTCCTTTGCAAAATGTCGATCCTGACGAATCACGAGGCACATCTATCTTGACTATTTCGTTTCTGCCAATTGTTCTGGTCACGGATCGAATATTAGACCTGCAAGTTACCTTAACAAGAGATGGTTGTTCAAATGTACGTAAATTTGCGACCACTAGAGTATCAGATTTGGCTGATTTTAATGATGCGAAAAACAAGAATATTAAGAGGATTGTAATGCTGAATTCTTGGACCAACATGGCTGCAAATTGGGTTATGGATATCTTTAATTGAATCTATATTTGTTCAAAGGGGAGTAGGTTATAAGGATATGTGTGAGTTGTAACCGAAATATTTGGAGTTATAAGCCTTAAATGAATTACACCACCAATAATGTTCTTCCGTTTAAACTTCTGGATTTTACATCTTCCCAACATTGTTTGTGCAACGGATAAATGTAAAATCAATCCATATTAGGTTTTATAGATTAATTTCCCATGATGCATGCCCTAAGCTCTGGTCATGATGGTCATGATCGATAATTTGTTCACGAATACAATTACTTTGGTCGTGAAGTTTTGTACTACCTCCGTACCGTATTAGGTTTTTTAGATTCATTTGGAGGGACTATCATTTTCTGCACTACTCTTTGAGCCACAACTAATTCAACGTCGAATCGTTTATATGCTTGAATGACATTATCATCATCGGTTCTAATAATTATGTAGGGACTATGTCCGATAAGTTCTAAAAAAGTTTCATAATGCCCGATAAGTTCCTTCCCCGTGTTGTATTATGATGTTGTATTATGTTTCGAAAATACAACATCAATTAAGACCATAATACTGCATTTCGGCGGCCACCGGTGACCGAAGTCCGAAGCCCATGGACCGGCGACCAAATTCCGACCTCCGGCGATCGGAGGCCGGATTTCGGTCAAAATTGCAGAATTCCGGTGAAAATTGACCGGATTTAGACGAAAATTGACCGGAATCTGTCATGCGGCGATAGCAGACGGCGGCGGCGGAGCTGGGCTGTGGCGGAGGCGGTGGTGCGGATGCAGTATTATGATTTTAAACTACTGCATAACTAAATGTTGTATTATACATAATACAACATGAGAACTTATGAAACATTTTAATACAATGAAAAACTTAGTAAAAAGTGATTTTTCCAAAAGTAACTTATTATGGGACAAATTCCCAATTATGTATTGTTTGATCATTGATGTTAATAGTATATGATACACAACACATCCTGCGATTTACCTTCGTCAGCATATTGAGGAACCGGTACCTGGTGATCCAGAATTAAGGGCAACTCCAATGGGAGGTACCAAAATCAAATTTTGATACCTTTCAAAGGAGTTAGCATCTCCAATAGGGTAAACTTGGGGTACCAAAATTTGAAAGAGAGTTAGTGAAGGTACCAAATTTGGTACCTTGGCTAACTCTCTTTGTGTTATTTGTATTATTTTTAATATTTGTATTATTTATATTTTTGGTCTTTAACAAAAAAAGGGCTAATAATAATAATAATAAAATAATAATAATAATAATAAAAAATTAATAATAATAATAAAATAATAATAATAATAATAAAATAATAATAATAATAATAATAATAATAATAAATATTAATAATAAAATAATAATAATAATAAAATAATTAATAATAATAATAATAACAATAATAAAATAATAATAATAATAATAATAATAATAAAATAATAATAATAATAATAAATTAATAATAATAATAAGAAAATAATAATAATAATAATAATTAATAATAATAATAATAAAATAATCATTCATATGCAATTATTAAAAATATTTAATTAGTTAAAATAATAATAATAAAATAATAATAATAATAATAAAATAATAATAATAATAATAAAATAATAATAATAATAATAATAATAATAATAATAATAAAATAATAATAAAATAATAATAAAATAATAATAATAATAAATTAATAATAATAATAAAATAATCATTCATGTGTAATTATTAAAAATATTTAATTAGTTAAAATAATAATAATAATAATAATAATAATAATAATAATAATAAAAAAAAATAATAATAATAATAATAATAATAATAATAATAAAATAATAATAAAATAATAATAATAATAATAATAATAATAATAAAATAATAATAATATAATAATAATAATAATAATAATAAAATAATAATAATAATAATAATAATAATAATAATAATAATAATAATAATAATAATAATAATAATAATAATAATAATAATAATAAAATTAATAATAATAATAAAATAATCATTCATATAAAATTATTAAAAATATTTAATTAGTTAAAATTTTTGAAATATATCAAAATTTGATTTTGATATCTTAAATTAACTCTCTCCATTGGAGATGTAAATTTGATACCCTATGAATAGTGTGTGAAAGATACCAAAATTTAATTTTGGTACCTTTTGCTAACTCCTCCTGTTGGAGTTGCCCTAAGGGCAATTGCATCAATGACTTTTGTTAAAGTCATAATCCTCCGTGGCACTCGTGGCATGAATTTTTTGTCCCAACCATGACATAATTAAAAGTCATGCATGACTTTTAACAAAATGGAGTTGCCAGACGACGCGGTTCACGGCGTTGAAGCTTTTTTTTTTTTTTTGCCAATTAGAGGGTGACACGTGTCATAATTTGAAATTATTTTTTTTTTTTTTTACAAAAATTACAATCAACATATAAAAGATAATAAAAATACAAAAATATTGAAAAAATCTATCATTATTAATAAAAAGTAGGAGAGAGAAACTGATGACTTTTGTCATGAATGGAGATAAAATTGTTTGGAGTTGTGTAGAGAGAAACTGATGACGTGGAGCTGAGGTGGAGGAGAAAGGGATGGGATGAAGTTTTATGAGTAAAGATGCTCTAATGTCCACCGATTCCGAGATTGATAGGCAATATGTGGGACCTGGCGATCACTTTTTGAGCTCAATTATATCTCCTTCGTTATCTTAGCTTTACAGATCTCTGCAGTGAAGCAAGTTACATTTGACTTTGGCAGTAGAAGTTTCAAATCAATCAGTAAACCAACTAGTTGATAGTTGATGTAGCGCAAAATATTATACTCTCTTCGTCTCGCTACAAATTACATTTTTTTTATTGGGCGTCCCGCTATAAATTACACACTTTCTAAAATGGTAAAAAAATTTTACTATTTCACCCACTAATTCTCTCTCTTACTTTACTTTTATATTCACAACACCAATTAACTCACTATTTTTTATTTCACTTTCTCTCTCCTACCTCACTTTTCATACTCACAACACTTACTTCACTAACTTTCTCCTTAATTCGCGTGCAAACAGTAACTGTGTGATTTGTAGCGGGACAGAGGGGGTATATTTTTATATTTTTTATAGTATTTTCACAATTAAATTTAGTAGGATGATTATAAAATGTTTTAGAGTAGATTTAAACTTGATTTATTAATTTTAGATTTCTACTAGGTTACCTTATAGGTTAGACATTATTTTAGTACTTTATTTCTTATTTTTTAAGTTTTATGAGTGCTATAAAATAACCCTAAAATTATAATTCAAAAATAACATTTTTTTTTAATAAAAAATAGATTGCTTTTGCATCTTGTCTGTGGATTTAATTCTTAAAGCTGTTTGGCTTGTTGAAACACTAATTACTGGATTGGGTTAAATCAATATAGATATAGATAGATTATTGTAATCATTTCGCTGGGTCACTACTATAAGGAAAAATTGACAAAATGGCAAAGAAAAAGGACTTGCCAAGGAACAAATTCATTAAAAATTTAAACAAAATAACTCTAAAAAATTAAAATATTTATACTGGTAAAAAGAAAAAGAAAAAGAAATCAAAGGGATAGATCCGCGTAGTCCTTGCTTCAATTAAACTAAAGTAAGACAATCAATTTTTTTTCCAAAATATTACTTTTTAAAAAATTTATTTACGAAAATAACATTATTAAAACTTTAAGTACCAAAGTTACACTTTTCAACCAAATTCGGAATTGGTAATTCCGGATTAATGCATTCCGGAATTACCAATTCCGTATTTTGGTTTTTTTTTTTTTTCAAAACTGAATTTAATAAAATAATATTTCTGTTAATAGGGAGCGATCACGCCTATAGTATGGAGCGATCGCTCCCAATGTATTCCGGCATTACCAATTCCGGATTCCCTTTTTATTTTAAAAATTGATTAAATTAGTAAATTAATATTTTCTGGAATAAATAGAGAGCGATCGCGCGTTTTATGGGGGCGATCGCTCCTAATGTAATCCGGTATTGGTAATTCCGAATTTTATTAATTTTTTTTTAATACTGAATTGAACTGAATTGAATTAAGTAATTAATTTTTTTGAAAAATTCAAATCCGAAAATGCTAATTCCGGATTTGCTTTACAAAACCCTTCTCCCTCAGCAAATCTGTAAACAACCCACGCATAAACAAACCTCAGTAAAGAAGAAGGAAAAAAGAAAGGAAGAAGAAGAGGAGAGTAGGTGAATTTTTTTCAAAAAAATCTGAAAATTCAAGAAGTTGATTAAGAAGTTCAAGGAGAAGAGAAGGGAGGTGGTGGATTTTTATAAAAAAAAAAAACTGAAAAATTCAAAGAAGTGAGCATAAGAAGATTTAAAAAAGAAGGTACATTTAATTTCTCTTAATTTTTGTTTGAAATTTAAATTTAGTATTTATTTGATTTTTTTGTAAATGTAGTGATATTGATAAATTAGATTTTTTTATAATTTATTTTTTCAATTGTTAGGAATAAATATGGCTGGAGTTCCACTTATTTTCATGTGTTATTGGGAAGGGGATGACCCGTTTGAAAGTGAACATTTTGAAAGGGGACCAAAATGTGTACTTAGGGCTAAAACTCGGTGGAGTTACGAGAAGTTGATTAAAAAGTTAGCTAAGAAAATTGGGGTAGATCGAGCTATTGTTCAGTTGCAAGTTACATGTAGATATTCTCATCTTGTCGCTCTCGGGATTGCAAATTACATTTCATTTGTAATCGACAATGATATGGGTATGAAAGTCATGTTTGATGTTTCTGCTCAGTTTGGTGGGTTGAGTAGCTTACAATTGTATGTTAAGATGAATTTAGTTGATAATGTGAATGTTGAGTGAAATTGTCTACGGCTTAGAACAAGTGAGGTGAAACTCACAAGGTGAGACGAAACTCACAAGTGTTGTCTTTAGTGTTGGCAACACTAACAACAACACATACACCAATTCTAAAAAAAACACAAATCAATAGAAATAAATATAAATTGCAGCGGAAGAATTAAAGCAATACACAAGAATATAATTTTTATCAAGTTATATAAATATATAACTTGATGGGTGCCATGAAGGCAAGACCTTTCTATTAATAATATGAATTCAATACAAGGTCGAAGAAGTTCCTTAATGATAAACGAACCCTGATATAAGGAACAACATATACACGAATTCTCTCTGAAAATGAACACTCAAAACCTCACAAAAATATAAAAATTTATATGAAATTCTCGAGCGTTGGACTGAGTGTTGCCGACACTTGAATGGCAACACTTGAGAGCAGAATTCTACTTCTTGTGCAGATTTGCGTTTTCTGAATTGGATGATCTTCAATGAAGATCCACTACACTATTTATAGGCCACAAAGTCTTGGAGCCTACTCAAAATGATCAGCAACAGCTTGGAGTTTGTTTCCTCCATTTTAGCTACTCGCCTCATATGTAGGAGACCTAGTCTTCTCTTGCTTCTCTTGCTTGTACCTCTCAGCTTTGGATGCCTTGTACTCTGACTTGTTCTCCCCCAGAATAGCTGAATAAAATATCTCTTTGCTTGGTCATTAATTAAACAAATAAACACATGTTTATTTGTTAATTTCTTCTTCTCGTAACTCTCGCCTGGGCAGTTTCTGTTGCTCTTTTCAAGCTCATTTTAAGGTGACTAACTACTGTTATATAAACACTAATTTACACATTAATATTTGTGAAAAATACAGTAACTAACTCAGTGTTTCCAATTCCAAATGGCAACACTTGTGGCAACACCAGTGGCAACACTGGTTTGCAACACTTGGGACAATATTCATGGCAACACATGATTTTAACATTAACAATCTCCCCCTTAGTTACTGATTTCTTCACAAAATACCAATGTGATGATCTTTTCAAAAATAGTTAGTCAAACTTAACCAAAAAACCAAAAAATGCCACGAGATTTTAATAGAGGCAACATCAATCTTCAGGCAATGTTGAAAATATTTTTCAATCCAAGTATCACACTCACATGAGTGGCAACATCAACCTTCAGGCAAATGAAGTCTCATAATTTCACAAAATCTCCCCCTTAATACGAAATTAATAACTAACCAAATAGTTATTAAAATCATAAAACAACCATCCAACCATTTATCAAAAACCATTCATCTAAGTTTGAAGAAAATTCCAACCGAAACAAAGAAAAAAAAACAGAAATTGAAATTGTTTAAGCATTACAAACCAAAATAAAAACAAAGGAAATTGTTTTTGTTACCAAACCACCAAAATCAAGAACCATTCGAACCAACCACCATCAACCTGTATTTTCAGCTCCTTCACCTCCATCTGCTGTACCACTAGGTCTAGCTCCATCTCCAGCTCCATCATAACGCCTTGGTGGCCGATCTCCCCCTATTTTGGAAGAAATCATATCCACCATTTTCATCATGTCAGTACGCATATCCAACCACCCCTGAATTACTGAGTCAATGTGCTTCACTTGACCATTGAAAAATTAAGAATCATAGCAGCATCAACCATAACAGGAGCAGTGTTGCCAGAAGTGTTGCCAATTTTAGGGGCGACACTTGGGGCAACACTCGTAGCAGGGGCAGCCAATGGAGGAGCATCTGTAACCAAAACTCATGGCAAATCTCTGTGCTTATCACCCTCAGTAAAGTGTTTGCTAATTCTGTATGCTATTTTATGGGAGTCTTATGGAGAAGAATTAAAAAAGTATATTAACAATAGAGTTGAAAATTCAGAAGAATCGGTTATATTGGTTTTGCAGTTCGTAATGTTGTTGAGATTTCAAGGTAAATATGATTAAATATTTATTCTAATTTTAATATTTTTTATATATTTTTTAAAAGAAGTATTATTACTTGATGTGTGACATTAACAATCATTATACAGGAAATGTCCGTGCTTGTACCATGAAGCACACGTCAAAGATTTTTATCAATCCATCAATTCCTAGAGTAACAGAGTTTCTAAACAAGTTGGTACCTTAAACTTTAATGATAATATATGCATTTATTATATAATGTTGTTTATTTATTTGTGTGAAATTCATTTTCATCTAATTATCAATATTTTATTTGTTTGTTTGTAGTAACCGAGTTTTTTTATCGCTATTTTATAATAGGCATGAGTGTATTAACATCTAATAGTCGTACCTTGACTACTGTCACTGATGATAGCAAGATTATCAATAGTGACGAGTGGTCAAAATTTGGAGAAGTCAAGACAATCGCTGATTTGTTAAAATGTAGAGAGGTATGCCATAAATATTGAAGAAACTTGTGTCGATTACACTTATGCATATACTCTTCAGCTATATAATCATTACATTACAGGTTGGTATATATACCACATTATCTACCATATATGAGGTGGATTCACATGCTAGGTGGTATTATGACGCATGCAGCAATCCAATGTGTAATAAAGGAATTGATAAGAACGCAAAGAATTGTCCAAAATGCAGTATCCCTTATGATAACACCGTCCCGAGGTTTAATAAAGAAACTTGTGTCAGTTACAACTATGTATATACTCTTCATTCATATTATTTATTTATAATTTATTTTCTTTTAGGTTCAAAATTAGGATTGTTGTCATGGATACGAATGATACAAATGCAGCTGAAGCTTATTTTGTGCTATTTGATGGTATCGCTTCTTCCTTGCTTAAGATGTCTACTGCTGAAGTTTCAGAGGTACTAATTCATCTTACTATTTTTCAACCAAAAATTGTAATGTAAGGTTATAGAATGTTAAATGATATTTATTATATAGCAGGATCAATTGCCCGAATCTTTTTGCATTATGTTTGGAAGGCAATGTTTGTTCAAGGTTGAGGTCGACCAATGCACCATGGATTCTTCTGATGAGAAACGATCTTTCACGGTGAAGAAAATAACAGAAGATGCGGACACTATTACTCAATTTTTATCATTGGCAAATTTTGATCTAACTACAAACTATATTACAATGTATATCAATATTATGTCAAAAATAATATATTTTTTTATTGTTTTAAGCTGCAGGAGGTGGCTTCTAGACCAATGTGTCCAACCTGCATGATAATGATGGGGTAATCCATGTTCAACTTTACCTTTTCTTCTAGTTCACTTTTTTTTTTAATTTGCTTTTCATGACAAATTAAGTTTACATGTTATTTATTATGCTTATGTTATTCAATGTAGGGTCATCCTGTGAAATTTATGGGGGATAGTTGTTCAACATCAACATATGAGGAGATAACTCCAAGGAAACGTTTGTTGGGCGATGTTTCGAATAGTGTGGATGCCAACTATCGGTTACTAAACCAATCAAACAAATCAAGCAGGAAAAATAGATTCATTAGGCAAGCATAAAGAGTTTGTGTTTATTTTTCTTAGCGTGGGGGATTGAACAAATATTTTATTTCATACTTTGTGATTTTTAATTAGTTTTGAACCAATATTAGTACTTTGTGATTTCTAATTAGTTTTGAACCAATGAGTTTCCAATCATTGACTTGGTTTTATTTATTTATACTATTTTTGAATGAGAGAGTATTATATAACTCTCTAACTGTTGCCATGCATTATGATTTTACTTACTCCCTCCGTCCCGGTAATATTAGCACAAACACTGTTTGCACGGGAATTAAGGAATATGATATTTTAATAAAATGTTGTGAGTGTAAAAGAATGAGTGGAGAGAGAATGAGTGGAGGGTGTAATAAATTATAATGGTGTTGTGAGTATTAAAATAATGTAGGAGAGAGAATGAGTGGGGTTGGGTGAATATTTTATTAATATAAAGTTTCCTTTTTGGGAGTGTGCGGATATTAGCGGGACGCCCAAAAAGGAAAGTGTGCTAATATTAGCGGGACGGAGGGAGTAGTAAGTTAGATCATACACATGATCACATTCTATGAGTAATTTCATCCAGTTGTTGTACTTCCTGCTAATTTCTTAACCCGTAATTAGGAAACATTCGGTCCAACCTGTAATAAAGATCCCATATATCTAAACCTTCTATTTGATAAGCATAAAGTACTTAGAATGGACATCCAACCATAATGTTTCTAATAAAATCAAATTAGGACTTTTGATTTCTTTCAACCTTCCTAAGTTATCACCAACCAGTAAACCTTTACCATCCATCTTTATTTACAACCATAGGAAAAAAATGAGAAAGTGAAAGAAAAATAAAGCACACTTTGATGTGAGAAGAGGGCATACTCTCTGCAAGAAACGCTTTGGCATCAGTAGAAAATGGAAGAACTTCATATTGTTCAGCAACGTCCACTAGCAGATGGAATCAGTCTATTCCATTGATAGAATTACCATTACCATCATGTGTCTGAATACATCTTTCACTAAGCATAGTTTGATTCACCTTTGTTTGATTCATCATCGGATATATGGCTCAGATTGCCTCTGAACAAAAAATGAAAAATCACAATCCCAAATTGATAGAACCAAAAATCAAACAGCTGCAGCATTTGCCTCCCCCCACCCTCTTCCCAAGTTTCGAGTAATGAGATGGTCGGTAATGGCAATGTAGACGAACCCACCTTGATACATAATGTTGAAAGTCAAGTGATTAGCCCAGCGATACCCACCTTGATGCATAATGCTGAAAGTCATGCTTTGTCAAGGTATGTTTCCTTCTGTTAATCCAACTTACAATCTCCTACACAATGAACAATGCAGGTGATAGTTTTAACAATAAATCTTAGTTTAACAAAGGGAAACTACCTCAATCATTTCATGCAAGGGTTGATAAGTCATTCCATCAATTTCGCAGAGTTGCCTTAGTTCCGTTTGTAATTCTTCCATAAGTACAGAATGGATAGGAAATTAGAGACACGTCAACAAAATTAAAAGGGACGAGAAAGAGCAATATCAAACCTACGAATCAAAGCATCTTCTTCGACATCGACACTACCAGCTTCTTGAGCCATATCATCTATATTACTGGAAGGAATGGAAATGATTTGCATATGAAATAAAGGCTAATTAAGAAATAAAAAAGTAGGACATCAAACAATATTTCTAAAATATTATAGACAAAGAACATTTTAAAGAAAAAATGGAAGAATCAATTTTATAGCCGTTATATAATAGACTTAAATGTTAGGCAAAAGGGCATAGCTAATGAAGTTGTTCCAACAGCAGTACAAATCGAAATCCATAAAAATTGAAAGAGGGTTTCCAATTTTGAAGACCAAAAGTAGTTAGGGTTCAGAATTTTGGGGATTTGAGATTAGAATCGAAGGGAGAGGCGATGAAGGGAGAGATAGTTACCTGATTTGAATCAGTTTTGGTGATTGAGTGTTGGCTTTGTGGCGTGGTGGTGAGCGGCGCCTCCTCCTCAGCAAATCGCCATCTGAACTCACGGCGTGAAGAGAGAGAAAGCAAAGAGAAAGAATGCGCAAGGAGAGATAAAAGTTAAATTTTTTTTTTGTGTTTATATATGTTGGATTGAAGTAAAACTTGAGGGATTCAAGTGAATTTTTTCAGGGGGTCAAAGTATAAAATTCAAAAATGATCAAGGGTGAACTTTAATTTCCGATTCGTTAAATGTTTAACCGGAGTTAGTCACTTGAATAACAACAACTAAATATTTAACGGGTCTTACAGGTAAAGTGATTAAAATAGAAAAAAAAGAGGGAAAGAAAAATAAAAGCATGAGCAGCTCCAAAACACCAGATGCTCAAAAGAAACCTAATCCTCCAAAACTTTAACAATCCCAAAATTCGTCCCACCCATAATTTCGTCCCCATTTTACCTTTATGTTCAATTAGATCGAACCCCATTTTCATCCAGTACGGTTATCCAGGGATGTAATGGTTCTGGTCATTTTCAGTTAATCGCCAAGGTCGAATAGATTAAAGAGAGTAATTGAAAGCTAATAAGTTTGTTGGTATGTGCACCAAGTTAATGTTTCTGAACATGTCTGGATCAAATTTGGTGTTGATGGTGTACAATTTATGCATTTGAAACTAATCTAGGAATCAGATACATTAAGTCTTAATCATTCAACAACATAATTGGCCTTTTGCCTCTTAATGTAGGTAAAACAAATCATTTCTTTTTTAATCTATTTTCTTAAAACAGATGTTTGTTGTTTGATTCAAGGTATGCACATCTAATTACATCCATCCTCGAGCTAGCACTTCTATAATTATATAGATGTTTTCGGTCCATTAAGAGGCAAAAAGCCGAAAACAAATAATTTATTTTTTAATCAATTTCTTAAAACAGGAAGTTTGTTGTTACTTCTGGTTCTGATTCAAGTCACGGTACGCACATCTATATAATTATAGAAGAGCTAACTCGAGGATGGATGTAATTGGTGCACCCTCCTTCCGTTGCTCTCTCCACCTCATAAATAGCCTAAAACACAAGAACAAATGCTTTACGCCCTCTGGTGCTCTCGGCTTTCTCCACCTCATATATATATATATATATATATATATGTATGTATGTATGTATATATGTATGTATATATGTATATATGTATGTATATATGTATATATATATGTATATATGTATATATGTATGTATATATGTATATATGTATGTATATATATATATATGTATGTATATATGTATATATGTATGTATATATGTATATATGTATGTATATATGTATATATGTATGTATATATATATATATATATATGTATGTATATATATATATGTATGTATATATATATATATGTATATATATATATATATATGTATATATATATATATATATATATATATATATATATATATATATATATATATATATGTGTGTGTGTGTGTGTGTTTATATATATATATGCATATATATTCAAGCTCAATTGTTGTGCTAATATAATTCAATTGTAGCGCAAATAATAGTGTTGATTCAATTCAACACTATTATTTGCACTATAATTACATTAAATTTGCACAACAATTGAGCATGGATATGTATATATATGTGTGTGAGTGTGTTAGTGTTTAACAAGCATGTACATAAGGCAATTCATACAATCCAATATTAATAATTATATTGCTCAAAAGACAACTCATACATTACAACACATTTATAATAATAGATACAATCAAAACATAAATGACTAAACTAAACTAATCTAAGAGGCAGTAGCTCTACGATCGATGTAACCATAGCACCCTCCTTGCCATGCTATCTCCTCCTCATAAACAGCCTAAAAACGCAACAACCGATGAACAACGCCAATTGCACCCACATCAACACTCAACTTCCTGTAACCCACTACCTGTAACAAAACGCTAAAAAACAATTGTAAAACCTTTAACAATGATGAAAATGAGGATTTCCACGAGGACTAGTTGCACCTCGGTGGAAATACCCCAAATATCACCATCCCCGGGTACAAATCTACGCAATAAAAAGGAAATACAAGAACAAGCAAACCAAATAAGCCCACTGTAAGTGCTCCAATTTGAGTTGTTAGTATTTTCGTTAGAAAATTAACGAAAGTTTTAACATTACTAACATTCCTAACATTCCTAACTTTTCTAACAAAGTAAGGGTAAAATGGGCATTGCCATTTAAAGTTAAACCAAGAAAAAAATCTCAAAAAGCAAAAGAAATTGGAAAAATCCGAATTAAGCAAGTTGAAAAACAGCAATCAGTTTGAATTTTCTGAAAATATTCCTCCTGTCAGCGGCCCAACGCATCAGCGATGAACAGTGCACGCTGTCAAGACCCTCCGCGCGGACATGTTTGCATCTCACAGAGGGCTATAAATTGAACCCTCCTCTCTCAGTTTAGAAAAACACAAATCACTCACAGCAACAGCACACTGGCGAAAAATAGAGAGAAAACAGTGGGAATTCACTTGAATTGCCACCATTTTCTCTCCAATCTTTCCTAAATCTCACTCACTCACAAACACTTCAAAACACTCTCATACATACTCTCATACATACACCAATCCAAGCTCAAATCACCCCTTAGGAGGAGGATTAGAGAGAAAACATAGAGGACTTCATTGTTATCTACTTGTTTTCTCTTTAACCAACTCAAATCATCAACCCTAAACACTTTCAAGCCCTAAACACATTCAAGCCTTTGAATCCATTCAAACACAAAACACAAGGAAGATAGGTATAACCTCCCTCTCCTTACCCTAAAATTCTCTCATCCATGCATGCATTTTCAAACTCCAAAATGTAGTTTGTTCATCTTCTTGCCCTAGATCCAAGAAGATCACCATGGAAGTTCATCTCCATGGTTGATCTTCTACAAGGATCAACATTCTCTCCAAAGTATTCTTACTTACTTGCAAATGCATTTTCAAAACCCTAAAAACCATTTTCATACATCAAATCTTCATTTTCAAAGGATAAAATTCCCCTTCCCAAGCAAATGAAATGCTTAGTCCTAATGTACCCCAAGGATGGTTTGATATAGTTGATTCACCACTAAAATGTCAAGTGATCACTAATCAAAACCTAGGGAAATGGGGACAAGCATGGATGCAAAACCCCCTTTAAAATCATGTTTTTCCTTCTTGAGAAGTTGCTGTCCAGTAGCAATTTTCTAAGACCCCAGTCCATGGTCTAATTTTTTGGACACAGATAAACTTGGAATTTGGTGTTGACTACAAAACACTTTTTGTAGCCAACATCCAGATCTTTCCAGACATATTTTTACTTTATTTTTTGCGTGAGTAAAACTCCATTTTTCAAATTTTCCTTTAAAAGTCAGTTCATCAGTCTCTGGAAATCCAGGTTTCACATCTGAGATTTCCAGAAGGTTTTGGTCCCTCAAATCATCTCCAAAATGGGAAGTTCTTTTACAGAAACCTTTTTTAAGGTGTTTTGAACATTTTTCATTCTTGGACATTTCCCAGATTCTGGAGTTTTCAAGCCCTAAAGTCCATTTCAAAATCAAGTGTCCACTGCCTTTTTCATTCTGGCAGAAATGGTTTTCAACTTCCAAAAATATTTTGAGTACCAAATCTCAACCCAAAAATCACACCAAAAATCATGGGATCTGTCCAAAGTCTAATAAATAATTCCCAATTTTTATTTTCCTCAGTTTCAACTTATTTTGGCCAAAGTAACACACACACACACACACACAAACAAATGGTTTTTAGCTTGGAAGACTCGTTTTACGAGGCATTCCGGGTGCACACTAACGTCCTTCCCGGCGTGTAACGTGACCTCCGAACCCAAATTTCTAATCTCGGGCATTTTTCAAAGTTTTGGCCCTTAAAACAAAAATGGCGTGGCGACTCCGTTTGATTTCAAAAAATCGGGCACATCATCACAGTGGCGACTCCGCTGGAGAAATTAAGCTTTTTTCTAAAAAAATGATATTTGGTATATTGGTGGAAACCATTAAACTTCCCGTTATCGCCTCCTAACACGAGTCGGGGATAAATTGTGGTTTAACAATCCCACGTACCGGTATCATTGTTTTCCAAAAAAAAAAGGAAAAGCTTTTGAGGGTCAAGCTTCCGTCCCGGCATTAAAAATCATTTGTTGTGTGTGTTGATTTTTGCACATTTTCGTGTTGTTTTGGCCGCCTCGGAAAAAGTCAAAATTTTGACTGTCGGAATCATGTCCCTAACTGTCGGAATTTTTGTGCTTATGTGCTTATGTGTTCATTAAATTTCAAAAAAAAAATTCAAAAAAAAAGAATTTCAAAAAAAAAAGGAGTTTCAAAAAAAAAGAAAATTATCAAAAAAAAATCATGCATCATACTTTTTAAGACACATAAAAAATTTCTATTTTACTCAGAAAAAGAAGATAGACTGCTTGCACACTACTCGCACGTGACCGTACACTGCACACTACGTCCCTAACCCGGGGAAATCCTTGCCGCGGCCCGTTTGGTCTTATTACGCCTCTCGGTGCAAGCACAGGACTACCCAAACATCCCATGGAGCCTCGTGTCGACCATGCACTTGTTCGTGACACACTTTGTCCGAGACCCGGTTGGTTTTTAGTCTGGTCTGTGTCATGCCCTGTCTGTGTATAGACCTTTCCTTTCAAGCCTTTGTCGGCATACCGACTCAATATCTTTCGGGGACCCTAATCAGTCGAAGCTCATGCCGGTTTTTCGCCGCAGACTTTGACCAAGATATTGACCGGCGCCTTGACTTCGCTCCGACCGGCACAAATTATACACCGACTCCCAGCATGACACTGAGTCATCAAGGATTAATGATTATTCCATGCCTAATTACGGCCTAATTGACGACAAGTCAAGATCAATCGTGGACATTTATCACCCAAATCATGCCGACTTTTTGTCGAGCCCTGACATGATCTTGACTTTGACGTCGCCTTGTCCGTAATTTACATCGAATGCTCATTAAGACTCGATTACCCACCTGTGACTTTTAGGATCGTTTTTCTTTCGGTCGATGGGACCCGCTTGCCCTATAGGACCCTCGCCCGGGCCGTCCACCCCGGGAGGTCGAAATACAGTGGAATACGAGGGGCTTATGACGTAGTGACGGGGCCCACCGATCCAGATCCGTGAGTAGTTTGCGAAAAAGAAGAGCAATCTTTTCCAACCGATTAGGTTTAATAAAACATGTTTTAAGTAAATTTAAACAAATAATCGCATGTTGCATGAGCCCTAAGCCCAAACACCAACCTCGTTCCGCTTTCCCGAGTCCGAACCACACCCTTTCGTGCCTTCCACAAGAAGCAAAGTTTGGATCAAGCCCCCGGGTCATCGTTTGTTCAAATTTCGCCTATTCCGGAGTCGATACTTCATCGGTTTCCTCCTCGCTTCAGCTCAAAGTTTCGTAATGGCCAACTCAGTAGGAGAACAAATGGGGACGTACATCCGCACCCCGAAAATTCGCAAAATGCCGAGCAAAGTGGAATCGATGTTGGAACAGTATAAGACAACATCAAGAGGCTCAGACGCCGGTTATGGGAAGGTATCGAAACCAGGGCTAGCAATTGTTCGCAACCCTAATGGAACCTTTACGGTTGATGCGAAGATTGGAACTAATTACCCTCCCGGTATGCCAACTACCGTCAAATGCCCCGTTCCCTTTCGTGTGGAACTACTAATGGGCCAAGCATCCCCCAAACCTATCACTCACCGCTTCTCGGCCTCATCGTATCGATACTCCTCAACACCCGATCTTGGTCAATCCCCGGCACCTCTCTGCCACTCTGGGTTTCACCGCCCGTTTCCGCCTGGCAATTGAATGGCCGCTCGTTTACTTCCAAAACCCCGCTCCGTCTCGCCATCGGGCCTGAATTGGCCGGCAAGATATTCACTACACTCGATACTCCTCAATAAATCCGATCTAGGTCAACTCCGCCCGGTGCTCTCTCGTGTCTCACCACTGTGGATTGAATCGGTTGCCTTTCGCCCCACAACTGGAAGGGGTCGCTTTACTACTTCACAACATCGGCCTGGTTTGGGTCATCATCTCGAATGGGTTCGCGACTTCTCAAGCCCCAGAAGTGTGACATGGCTCCGCAAGCCATTTTGGGTCGGGCTTTGCTTCTCGTGCTCCATGGTTCGTAGGGGGCCGCCTTGCTTCCTCCAATTCTCAAAGCACACTTGCCCCTACGATACCGCAAGATCACATGTGGCCACCGAGTGCTCTTATCACCACTTCATCGGAGTTTACCGTATTCACAACATCCTCCAAGCTCTACCTCGTCCCTCCGGTTGGGAAGTCCGACAAGGTCAAATGCTCCTCATCAAATTCTCCACCCGGCCGTTACGCAAGCCGCTCCTGCTCATCAAGTACGGTATGCACATTACCCTTGTAGTCACGTTCCTCGGTGTGGTCAAGACACGTTCAGGTCCCTACTTGTTACGATGCCTCAAATCTCATATCTTCAACAGCCTTTGGATCCACACTCACCGCTCCCTGGTATCCAACCATTACGAGCCATATATCCTCATCTTCGGCAATCGCTGTGCCTTATGAGGAGGGTTA
Organism: Adenophora triphylla var. japonica; assembly: GCA_022495995.1. Classification (NCBI taxonomy): domain Eukaryota; kingdom Viridiplantae; phylum Streptophyta; class Magnoliopsida; order Asterales; family Campanulaceae; genus Adenophora; species Adenophora triphylla. The sequence continues at coordinate 23,348 of JAFEMH010007501.1, read as the reverse complement.
CTGGTCACGATTTTAATGCTCGATTGTCATCCCTCCCACCAAAGTACTTCCTACCGTGGTTTCATTTACCGATGCCGCCTTGTGGGCGGTGTCGTGCAAACCCTAGTGTTCCTATTGACTCTTCCAATGGATTATTGAAAGAACGATTGAGAAGGTACAAGAAAAGCCTGGCAACGAGAGTATCGACGATCGCTCGACTCGGCCATCTCACCATACCAATCTTGTGTATCTCGACACGAATGAGGTTTACAAAAGGTCAAATCTCGACGATTACATCGATGATTACATCAAAAGGGTTCGTGCACGGGAAGCACTACGGTCGGAATATGTCTCATCGCTATAAACCTTACCCTTCCAACACGGCCGCAACATCCATCAAAGGAAAGAAGGCATTGCATACAAATGACGGCATCCAAAAGCAACCAAGAAATGGTGGTCCTCTAAGGCAACGAGAACATTTTGATGATTTCTGGGATGCCCAGCGGGCTTAATTTTCAAGGGTTTAGTAAAGGAAGGCACATTTGAGCCTCTCGAGGACTACCATCCGAGGAGCTCAAATGCACCCCTCGACATGAGTAAGCACTTGTGCCTTCCATGATCATTATGGCCACACGGCCAGAGCAAGCTGCACGAGTCTTGAAGAGAGCGGTTCAAAGGTTAATCGAAGCGGGCAAGCTTGAGTGCCCCAATGGACCAAAACCAGGCGAACCCCGTTCGTAATGGTGACCAAGTCAATGACCAAATCTCGAATCAAAGAGCGTTAAGAGTTTATTCTCCCCAAAGGAAAAATCACATCCCAAGGATTTGGGTGTTCCCTTAAGCAAAGTTTTCAATATCTTGCTAAAAGCAGGGTCTCCTCGAACCCATGATAAACTATCGCCCCGAAACCCCAATGCTCCTTTGGATACCTCCAAGCATTGTGCCTTTCATCGGTACCGTGGGCACTTGACGGCGATTGCGCCCTCAAAAAGGCAATCCAAGGTTTGATTGAGCAAGGGAAGTTAGGAGGTGCTGAAGGGCCCAATACCGTCGGCAACCCGTTCCTAGAAATAACAACATGAGCGTCAACATGGTCGAGTTTGGTGATTCAAGACTCGTGGGCATAATGGAATTTGACTCACCCTTTTGTGATCGATGAACCGGTCATCGCGAGCAATGAAAATGGCTGGATTGGGCAAGGGATTGCCAAAGAAATCCTGGTGGAAAGATGCTCGCGATAGTTCCCATCTCCAAAGCGTTGAAGAGTAAATGCATGGTCCAACAAAGAAAGAGCGAGCTAGACTAGGGGCTAACTATCTCTAAAATAGTCTTTTAGTCAACCTTCGTAGGTTCTAGTACCTCTCTTTCACCTAAGTCCTTCCTGGACATTTGTCGTTGTAGTCCATTTTGGACATAATAGTTAAATGTCTAACTTTTATATATATGTCTTCTTTCTTTTCTTGCTAGACTCGAGACATCACTTGCGCACCCACGTTATACTTAATTGAAATGGTTTTATCCAAAATGATCACTTGTGCTGCTCAACCACTAATTCTTTGAAATGATTAATATTTAAATTAATCGAAGTGAGAAAATCAATTGATATCCTTTTCAAATTGGGACTTACCAACTCCTCATCTTGCATCTCATATGCTCACATCCCTTTCATCATCATCATCTCGTTGCTCAATGAATTTGCATGGATCTTTTCTCATTTAAATCTTAAGCAAGCAATGAAGACTTAATCTCGTTTAGGTCATCCGGTAGGGATTGCGGTTGAAGCCTTTCACCCATAGGAAAAACATTACCTCACCCCGCTAAACAATACCCTTTCATTTCAAGATCGGCGTGTTTTGAAACCCCATTCAGCCATCACCTTTGCTCCTTGCGAGAGAAGTCCAAGCAACGCCAAAGAAGTTAGCTTCGAGAGTCGACGATGCGAGGAAAGATAATTCCCAATTCCTCAAAGAGGCCTTCCAAATTATCAAAAGAAGGATTTTTAAATCCTCACAATTCATAAAAATCCTCAACGTCTCGGGAGGCTCTTCAAAAAAAAAAAGAAGAAAGAAAATAGAAAAGCTCAAGCAAGAACTTCAAAAAAAGGGGGGACTGTCAATCCTCACAATTCAGCAAAAGTCCCCAACTTCTCAAGAAGCTCTCCAATGATCAAAAAGGAGCCCGAATCCTCGCAAGTTCGCAAAAGTTCTCGACGGCTTGGACTTCCTCTCACCATTACCTTAAATCAACCCTAAGCCATCCTCTCGCTTTTAGAGGATATTCCCATTGCCATTACCCTCGCCTTTGGTCAAAGTCAAAATCTGACCTCTCATTCTTAGAGGCAATCAATCTTTCCTCGCCAGTAGATTTCCCAAACACATCCCCAAAAGCCAACCTCTTATCTTTAGAGGTTCAGCAAAGAAAGCAGCCTAGGCCGACCTCTCATCTTAAGAGGTCACAACTTTCCAAATCACCCGATGGCCGATCGAAGCCCAAAAACCACTTCTGATCCTTACGGGATAGTGATTTCATTCCGGTATCTTCGGGGAGCTAAATTAAATTAATGCTTCATTGCTTGCTTAAGTCAGGAGCCAAACTGGGTCCATCTCGGCTCTACTAATGATCAAAGATTGTTGCAAATTCAAGTACCGATTCATCTCGACATTTCATGTGAGCATATTTCATTTCTCCTTCGCAAACACTTGCCGTGGATGTCCCAGCTGGGGCTTCGCATCCGTGTCTCCTATGGACACTCCAAGAGGATATATTATTCGACTCCCAAAATTTCTCAAAAGTCCTCAAAGGATCCCCAATTTTCATCGTTCATTCTTTTCATTCGGGATAAGCCCGAACTACGGCGACTGAGCTCTTCATAATGAAGGGAACGTAGGCAACCGAAATAATCGGTCCACGAAATCACAAACAAATTTCAAAAAATCTGGTCTCAAGGATTGTTGTCCCTATACACTTTCCGATCTTTCCGAGCTTGATTCTCGATATCGCTGGTTTTTCTCCTGTGATTAATAAAAATATTTGTTCATATCAGATTTAGGGATTGAATAACCGAACATTAACAAAGGGTTTTAAGCGAAACTTTGTGATCATCACGAATAAGACAAGTTTTCAAGTGTCTCGACAAGTCTTCTCTCTCCATCGTAGGAAGATAGAGCTAAACAACGTGTCTTTCTTCAGGGGCTTCCATACACTTTCCACACCTTTGGTGATGCTTATACTCTCTCAAAAGAGTCAAACCAAGCGAGAGTGTCATACACAAATTCGGAGATCTAATCCCACTTTGAAAGATATGCCTTTGCACACATACTCTTAGGAGTCTTGTCCAAATGACGGTGTGACGGCGATTTGAAATGATGAATTCCTCTGTAGCCGCCAAAACTGACTTTACTCGTGATGTTGCCGCATGGAATGTCCTCTCTCAAGCCGGGGCTTTGTTTGGGTATCCCTCCGGCTCTCCTTACCCGATTCCCTCCAAGATTACTTTGAGATCACTTTATCAATCTGAGACTTTGCCTTGCATGGGATTAACTCTTCGCCCTCTCGTCGCTTCTTTGTCTAAGACAGCGCGATGCACTTTGTCCTTCACTATGCAATCGGACTTCTGCCTTGCAATCTATACTTCCTCGGGAGCGTCCCCGACTTGCCTAGCCGCACCATATCGTTTTTCCACCTCACGGGAGAGGGTCCACCCCCATTATAAACACTTTCGTTTCCATACACAATCCCTCATAAAGCATAATGGCTCACCTACATATCCATTGTCAAGCTGTGCAAAATCCGCACCTCCTTACTTCCTATTATTCTCCCAAATGAGATGGACTTAGTGCAACCAAAGATTAATCATGCATAAGCATAGAGTAAAATAAAGTGCAAAGTGCCTAGAAGTTGTTGTGTTTTCCTCCCCCGCAGCGGTAATCTCAATAATGTCAGTGTGATCATATTTTGATTGTGAGGATTACTTACTCAGATTGCCAATTTTAGACAGAAGATTCAAATCTACTCGCAGTGTCAATTATTACCCCGCCTTTATAAGGCCTGGAAGTGCGAATTGGCTTTTGATTCACTTTTGCTGGGATACGTAGGAATCCTTTTCTCCCGAGGGTCCGACCATCCGATCTCAATCAAGCATCATTTGGAAGAGCCACACCGCTTGGGCCCCAAGAAATGATCATGCCAAAAAGGAAAAGAGTCTCTGGTAGTTGCCCCAGAATCCAAAGGGCGATAATGCTTTCATGACCATATGCCTAGCTTTGACATTAAAGCATTGTTTCTCGAGGGCAGATTGCAAGAGCCCGTGTCCATGGTGCGGATAAGATACTAGAGCCAGTTCCCGATGGGCGGATCTTTATTCAGAGCCGGCCCGGTCCGTGAACAACCACCCAAAGTGGCGTTACTGAGAAGTGGTGATAGGTCCTCCAGGCGACCATGCATGACTGGCAGTTATAGCAGGGCTCAAGACCCTCCAGCGACCAGCCTACATCCACCGCAAGTGAGGTACCAGCAGCCCGGTCTGGAACAAACCTCAAAGATTTGCTTCTCAAGCCGAAGCCGAGACAAAAGTCCGCGCCTATTCGAATCTCCCTGTGGCACGTCGAAAAGCTCAATAAATGGCTCCCATTCCGCCAACTCGGATCACAAGAGGCGCTGACTGCCGGCAAGCGAAGTCTCCGGCGTTACTAAGCAAAGCCTAGGGACACAAGAGCCGGCAACCGTCGGATAATTTCGCGCCTTGCCCAACCGAGCCCAGATCACCATAGTGCAAGACTTGGCTAACTTTTCGTCGCTCAAAGAAGCGAGAGGCCCTGTCACGCAGGCTAGCAGCGGCCTAAGTCCCTCCGATGCCTACACCCTATCCCAAGGGCAGTGCAGTAGCATCAAGCCCCTCCGAGCCTACACTCTATCTCCTCGTGATAGTAGCATTAACCCCTCCGGCAGATCATACATATATCCCCAGTGATAGGTAGCACAACCCTCCTCACAGCCTACACTCCTATCCCCTAGACATTAGTAGCATTAACCCCTCAGGTTAAGGCTACACCTATCCCCACAGCTTAAACCTTAGCACCGGCCTCCTTCTTCGACGGCTATGCGGATGACGGGTGACAACCATACTCTAGTCAGATGATGGGCATGGCAAGCCATATAGTCGGATGATGGGTGACAACTTCGTATAGTCGATGATGGGTGACAACCGTATAGTCGGATGATGGGACAAGACAACCGTATAGTCGGGATGATGGGTGCGACAGCCGTGATGAGTTTTGGATGATGGGTGAGTTAACCATATAGTTTTCAAATGATGGGTGACAGACTATATAGTCGGATGATGGGTGATGACCGTCATAGTCAAACATTTGGATGACAACCTCATGATCGAACGATTGCTGATGATAATCGGAATGTTGAGTGATAGCCGCACTGACCGTAGTTTGAAAGTGATGTGCTGCATAATCGGAGATCGGGTTCCGAGACGCGCTCAAAACGGAGTTTCCTCCTCCATTAGGTTCAGACGCCCTCAAAACTTGATCTAGCTCCGTTAGAGTTCGGATGCCTCAAAAATAGTCTCTCCATCGAGGTTCCCGAACCGCCTCAAAATTAGCCTCTCCATTAGGTTCGTACGCCTCACTAGCGTTCCCCTCTCGTTAGGATTCGAGGGATGCCTCAAAATAGTCTCCGGCCATCAGGTTCGGGACCCTCAAAACAAGGTCTCTCTATCGGGTTCAGACGCACTCTCAAAAACAAGTCTCGCCACCAGGTCCAGACGCCTCAAAATGTCTCTCCATCAGGTTCGTACGCCTCAAAACAAGTCTCTTCGCCCACTGTGTCCAGACGCCTAAATCAACAGTCTCTCCATCAGGTTCAGACACCTCAAAACAGTCTCTTCATCAGGTTCAGACGTCATTTCAAAACAGTCTTCTTCACGTTGTGTTCAGACGCCTCAAACAGCTCTTCATCAGGTTCAAACGCCCAAAACAGCTTTCTCCATCAGGTTCAAGACAAAGCCTCAAAACAGTCTCTTCATCAGGTCCAGACGCCTCAAAACTGTCTCTCCACCAGGTTCAAACGCCTCAAAACAGTCTCTCCATTAGGTTCAGACGCCTCAAAATGCTTCCTCTTCATCAAAGTTCAGCACGCCTCAAAACAGCCTCTCTCCACCATGTCCAGACGCCTCAAAATAGTCTCTCCACCGTGTTCGACGCCTCAAAATGGGCTTTCTTTTTTTTCCACTGTTCAGGCGCTCAAAACACTCCTTTCCACCATCGATACCACCCCTTTAATAGTCTCGAACTACGATTTGGCTTCGATTCCCTCCCCGGGATACGTAGGAATCCTTTTCCAAAAAGGTCCAGCCATCCTTTTCCCCTCAAACTGCGCCTCACCTTTTAGCCCTCCTCGCTCTCATTCCTGCCAGCCCGCTCATTGGGATCAGGGTCTTATTTATCGACAACCTCACTTCTTCCAGGCGGCTTTGACGCTGTCCGATGTGGCCTGTAGCAGTACGCCAATCCAAATTCGCAACCTTTCTAGTGATGCATTTTAATGTGATAAAATTGCATTTAGGGGCATTTTGGTAAATTCCCGGTCCGTTCCGAGACTTCCGGAACTTTTATGAAAGTTTCCCAATAAGGAAATATTTTTAGTACTTTTCCCGACAAAAGGACCTAAAAGGAATAAACCAAGCTTTGGACCTCTGGGAATTAACCTGGAATGTTCCAATCCGGTTTTGGCGCTGAAACGGTTATGGACGTGACTCCGGCCGCGACATGCTTGAGACATGGAATTTTGGAGACGCTGGGTCGTGCGACATATTAATTCAATCCCACCCGCCTCAAGTTTAAATACTCAATCCCATTCATTTTATTAAGTGTGGGGCTCTCACATTTTCACACACACAACACGTATTCTCGCTTCTCACCGCTCTCTCTCTCCTCCCTTATACGCAGAGGTGCAACTCCTTGCCGCCTGCTCTCATTCTCCTTTCAACCAATCCCTCACCTACCAATCTCTCTCCCTAACCTAACCTTCACCACCTAAGCAACCTTCTTTCACCAATTTCCTCTCTTCAAAATCTCAACCTAAGAAACTCCCAACCTCCTACTCGCGGCTGGGCAAAGAACGCGCTAATCACCACTGCTCCCTCGTTCCGGAGTCAAACCAGGGCCACGCAGACCCACACACCGATCCTCTCTTCAATAGCTTCCCCCGTTTTCTCGCCTTCTATTCCGCCGCCTATCGCCGTCTCTAACTCTCAACCTTTCACCACCATCAAACCTTTCCTCCACCTCAAATCTAGCTCCTTCACCAATTTCCCTTCAACCGGTCCCAATTCCTCTTCAACCGATTCAAATCCTCTCTCTCTCTCTCTCCAAACCAGCCGGGCGACCTCTTCCTTCCTCACCAAAACCAATTCCTAAAACCTAGCTCTCTTAACTCTTAATCTGTACCGCTGCTTCTCTCCTTCTCTTTCTAACGACAACTTCAGCTCCCCCGTGTTCCGTTTCCCTTAAACCTGTCGACTCACCTCAACCCTCAATGCCAATCATAGTCTCGCTCAAGACTACTCCGCCAAACTGCACAACCAAACCTTCACCGTTCAATACCTCCCTCAACCTCTCTCTCTGCGTTTCCAAGGTGTGTTCATATTTAACACACACACATAGTTTGGCCGAGGAATTGCCAATCTGCGAAGTTCGGTGGAGATTTGATTTTGCTCCTGAGCCGATTTGAATGATCTCTTAAACCTAACTTGGCTTAAGGAGCGTGGACTACGATGGGTAACGATTCCCTCACTTTTATCTTCGGTTGCTTACTTCATTGTATTTTGTTTTTACATCGCAAATATATTTCTCGGACTTGATAATTGGACTCCGCCGTCCTCAATTATCAAGTCCCAACCGCCGATCTCTCGTTTAACTATTTAGCTTGGTTTTGTTAATATTCATTATGTGAGTTTGTTGGATTTGTTGTTTATTGGCCAAGGGAGTGTGGATCTCCTATATCCACATCCCTCGTCAATCCATTGTGGATTCATTGTTTCGAGTTTATTATTGGTATTGTATTGGGATTTGTTTGTTATTCTCGTTGATTCGTGCTCAATTTGTAAGGTTCCCGCAAGCAAACATATGTCATGCGACACATCGTGCTAAGCATGTCATGTGTCACTCGACACATGGTGACCATCTGCAGAGACCATCTTTCAGTTGTAAGTTCTGTTAGTTCCTCGATGTAAAGTGGGATGTAGCCTCCCGTAGTCAATGGCTTACAAATTGTAATTCCCTTTGTTGAGTAATAAAACAAAGCACTATTATGCATTTCATACATATTCTTGTCATACTCGTAAGTGCTCCAATTTGAGCTTGTTAGAATTTTCGTTAGAAAATTAACGAAAGTTATAACATTTCTAACAATTCCTAACAATCCTAACATTTCTAACAAGATGAGGGTAAAATGGGCATTGTTATTTAAGGTTAAACCTCAAAAAGAATCTTAAAAAGAAAAACAAAAGAATAAAACCACAAATAGAAATGCCGAAACATAATGGTCGCCGGTCAATTTGAATTTTGAAAAAGATTATTCCTTGTGTCCAAAGCCCGAAGCAAAGAATTAATGAACATGCACGCCATCGGATCCATCCGCGCGGACATCTTTGCTATTTTCAGAGGGCTATAAATTGAGCCCTCCAAATACAAAAATAAAGGAGAAAGAACACATTTTTGCAATCGAACCTCTGGCGAAATATAGAGAGAAAACAGTGAGAATTCTTCAAGAATTGTCACCTTTTTCTCTCCAATCTTTCCCAACTCATATTCATCCACTCACTCTCATATTAAATCCCTAAACACTCATACACTCAAGCCAAACACTCAAGAACACAAGGAATATTGGTAAACCCTCCTCTTCCTAACCCTAAATCTCATCCATGCATGCATCTTCAAACTACAAAATGTAGTTCTTTCATCTTCTTGCTCTAGATCTAAGAAGATCACCATGGAAGACCATCTTCCATGGATGATCTTCTACAAAGATCAACATTATTTTCAAAGCTTTTCTTGCTTACTTGCAAAAATGCACTTTCAAAACCCTAAAAACCATTTTCAAGCACTAAATCTTGATTTCAAAGGGTAAAATCCTCCCCAAGCAAATGAAATGCTTAGTCCTAATGTACCTAAGGATGGTTTGGTATAGTTGATTCACCACTAAAATGTCTAGTGATCACTAACCAAAAACCTAGGGAAATGGGGACAAGCATGGATGCAAACCCCTTAAAATCATATTTTCTTTTCTTGAGAAGTTGCTGTCCAGTAGCAATTTTCTCAGACCTCAGTCCATGGTCTTAATTTTTGGACACAGATGAACTTGGAATTTGGTGTTGACTTACAAAATACTTTTTGTAGCCAACATCCAGAGCTTTCCAGACATATTTTTACCTTATTTTTTGGGTGAGTAAAACTCCTCTTTTCAAATTTTCTTTCAGAGGCTAGGTTCATCAGCTTCTGGGAATCCAGATCTCATATCTGAGGTTTCCAGAAGGTTTTGACCCTCAAATCTTCTCCAAATTGGAAAATTCCTTCGCACAAACTTTATTTAAGGTGTCTAGAACAACTTTCATTCTCAGAGTTTATCCAGATTATGAAGTTTTAAGACCCTTGAATCCCTTTTAAAATCAAAGGTCCACTGCCTTTTTCATTCTGGCAGAAATGACTCTCAACTTCAAAAGGTCTTTTGAGTACCAAATCTCAACCCAAAAATCTTCCAAAAATCATGGGATCAGTTTAAAGTCTTAAAAAGATATCTCAATTTTTACTTTTCTGAGTTTCAACTTATTTTGGCCAAAACACACACACACACACACACACAAAATGATTTTCAGCTTGGAAGACTCGTTATGAGGCGCGTTTCGGGTGCACACTAACGTCCTTCCCGACGCGTAACATGACCTCCGAACCTAAATCTCTGATCTCGGCTTTTCAAAGTTTTGGCCCTTCAAAATTAAAATGGCGTGGCGACTCCGTTTTCCGGTTTTATTTGGTTTTTCAAAGAAACGCAAAAATCGAATTTTCCCGCGAATGGCAACATCATCACAAAGGGGCGACTACTGGGACTAAGCTTTTTAATAAAAATGGTATTTGGTATATTGGTGGAAACCACTAAATTTCCCGTTATCGCCTCCTAACACGAGTCGGGGATAAATTGTGGTCTAACAATTCCACGTACCGGTATCACCGTTTTCAAAAAAAAAAAAAGCTTTTGAGGGTCAAGCTTCCATCCCGCTTTGAAAATCATTTTTGTGTGTGTGTTGATTTTTGCACGCTTTTCATGTTGTTTTGGCCGCCTCGGAGAAAGTCAAAATTTTGACCGCCGGAATAATGTCCCTAACCTGTCGGAATTTTCGTGCTTATGTGCTCATTAAAATTTTCAAAAAAATTCAAAAAAGGATTTTCAAAAAAGAAAATTTCCAAAAAAATCATGCATCATATTTTTAAGACACATAAAAATTTCTATTTTACTCGTAAAAGAATATAGATCGTTTGCACACTACGCGCACGTGACCGTACACCGCACACTACGTCCTTAACCCGGGAAATCCTTGTCGCGGTCCGTTTGGTCTTATTACGCCTCTCGATGAGCACAGGACTACCCAAACATCCTACGGAGCCTCGTGTCGACTACGCACTTGTCCGTGACACACTTTGTCCGAGACCCGTTGGTTTTTAGTCCGGGTCCGTGTCATGCCCCGTCCGTGTATAGACCTTTCCTTTCAAGCCTTTGTCGGACATACCGACTCAATATCTTTCGGGTCCCTAATCGCCGAAGTTCTCGCCGGTTTTCCGCCGCAGACTTTGACCAAGATATTGACCGCGCCGACTTCGCTCCGACTGCACAAATTATACACCGACTCCCAAAGATTGACACCGAGTCATCAAGGATTAATGACTATTCCATGCCTAATTACGGCTTAACCGACGACAAGTCAAGATCAATCGTGGACGCTTATCGCCCAAATCATGCCGACTTTTTGTCGAGCCCCTGACATGATCTTGACTTTCGACGTCGCCTTGTCCGTAATTTATATCGAATGCTCGTTAAGACTCGATTACCCGCCAGACTTTTAGGATCGTTTTCTTTCGGTCGGGGTGGGACCCGCTTGCCCTATAAGGGACCCTCGCCCGGGGCCGCTCCACCCCGGGAGGTCGAAATACATGTGGAATACGAGGGGCTTATAGACGTAGTGACGGGCCCACCGATCCAGAATCCAGTAGTTTGCGAAAAGAAGAGCAATCTTTTCCAACCGATTAGGAGATAATAAAACATGTTTTAAGTAAACGTGAACAAATAATCGCATGTCGCATGAGCCTAAAGCCCAAACACCTACCCTCCTTCCATTCCTGCACATCTCTAACCTTCATGTCCTTTCCCGCAGCCTCCGCACAAAGCTTGGTTTCGGCACCGGTCACCGTTTGATGGGAAGAGTCAAGCGCATCGTCGCCTTCGCCATTTGTTCCGACTCCGGTTTCGTAATGTCTCCGCATCGCCGTAATGATGGGATAACATCACTCCGCCTCCCGGACCCCTCGTACAGAGCAACAAAGGGAATCGCTAGCGTAGGCACGTATGAGGTTACGACAGAAGCACAAAGCCTAAACAAACTTTATGGAGGCTATTAAGAGTCACGGCCCGGCCGCCACCAATCCCGATGGCACCTTCACCGTGGAAGAAGACGAGGATGCCAACCCCACTCTCGCCGCCCGATTACACCAGATGCCGCCACCCACCTCCTATGGTGCCACTACAACTCCATGCTCCTCGATTTTCGGGTCACCACTCCCCAACCACGTACCACCGGATCCATGCAGCCCGACGGCACAAATCTGGGGGCAAAATCGCATTTTAATGTCTTCTCATGGTTGGGCTATCTCCGAATGCCACGGCCTAATCTGGGATCCTCCTCGCCCGGGAACCGATCAATCCGACCCTCACAAAGAATGCCCAGTTCGGAATGCCGCCACAACTTGGCTCCCGGGCCACGCCAGAGCCTCCTCGTCAGCACTAGTTCACCGCTCCTCACACAAATCCATTCCTCACTCGTACTTCCATGGGTTACTAAGCCTCCATCCTGTCATCCGAATCACCAGACCGCAGCACTTCCCGGTTACACACCTTCACCACAAGCAACCACGCAATTCAACAATCCGGACAAAGCTCTCGCACTCAAGCCTACTTACGGGCCCTACTGAAATCCAAGTTATCCGGAACATCGGGGCTGCCCCCACCTACTTTGCCGCTGAAAATCAACAAAGAAGCCGCAAGGTTCTATCCTTTGCTCGTGCTCCTACTCATGCTCCCTGTGGTAACTCACCCCAGTGACAAGTTTTCACCTACGTCCCCGGATCGGCCGTTCCTCCACCCGCCCGCCTCCAGTGGTAGCTCCTCTCTAGCTCACCACTAGCTTCGAATGCCATGGTTCCGCCACAAGACCCTCATCCGGCCCGGTTCATGGAACAACACAAGGAAATGAAAGCGCAGATCGCCGAACCGATCGCTAAGAAGCCCGCCTTCCGCCTACTGCACCCTGACTCCATTGTTCCCCGCCCCCACAAATTCGTGATAAATCTGGATCTCTTTGATGGGACCGCATGTCCCAAAACCCATTTGGACACATATACCTTGGCGATGAAAGCCAAAGGATGTACCAATCACTGGCCGACTATTTCAGCCTATCCTTGAAGTCCAAAGGCCTTAAAATGGTTCTTCCGTTTGAAACCCGAAGCGTGGCCACATGGGACCGGGGGATTTACCAATGCCTTCACAAGAGAAATATAAGGCCAACTTGGAACGGGAAACAAATAGGGGTTGACCTACAAACAACAAGCAAATATCTCCGATGAGAATGTTGGGGACTTCTACAAGCGGTGGAATCTCAAACTTCGATTAAGAAATGGCCATCCCTCCTTCCGAAGCAGGAACAACCGGACATCTTCTCAGCTTCATGCTTTTGAAACCACATCTCGGAGAGCCTCCTCGGGCCACTTCCCCATACTGCACTTCATGCGGCTACGGTTAACTCTGCAAGCCTAAGTTTGAAAAGGCCTACAATCGCAGAACCGGCCGCCGCACCCGCTGGCGCGTATATCTGGGCTGCCTCCTCCGACAACTGACACTCCGCTTCAAGCCTCGCTAAAGGCACCCAGTAAAGACGATTAACTATGAGGGACAGGGAATGTAACTAACACGACTCTCTTTTGCTCCCAGAAACCTGGCTGAGCCTGCATCATGTGTCATAAATCTCGAAAACTTTGGAATGCCCCCGAATGACATCTTTAGGGATTGGTGAAAGAAGGCTTGTCGCGGCCTTTGGAGAAGCACTTCCAACCCTTAAATCCGAATGCTCCCGTGGATCACTACAAAGTATTGTGCCTTCTCATCAAGCTCACTGACATCGGATCGACTAATGCTCGCTTCACCTGCGAAAAAGGCAATCAGTGGGCTAATAGAGCAAGGAAAGTTGGAAGGCCCCAGAGAGGGGCCTAACACAGCCAAAATCCGCATTACGCCAAGCGAACCATAATCGTGTGAGATATGATTTGAACGCGGAGAATCTTCGCATGCCTGTGAAGATGCCGATGAAGGTCCCCAAATACCCGTGGCCAATCTCGTCGAGGATCCCGACTCGGATTCCCCTCGCCTCGAGGATATCGAACGAATCAACCCATCTTGGTCCCGCCGCCGGCACTCGTGGCAAGAATACGAGGCCCGCTATTTTTCGGCGAAGGGAAGGCCGATACCGAAGAACCGGGTTGCCGTTCCGCTCGTAACATGAAAGAACTATTTATACAAGATGGTTAGAATGGGCCAAGAAAGATTGAGCAAGAAAGTTTCCCATGAGCACCCGTACCGGGGCTTATTTGAAGAAAGAGGCCGAAGAGCATCCGAGCTAGTACACTTCTGCAAATTGGCTCTAGGAGAGCCCGAATATGATCCCGAGAACAGCCGAAGAATCGGAAGAGGAGGATTCCTTCTATATTTCACCCGGTGTCAAATACGTGCCACCCCCTCTCACTCTTCCCCCGCAATTTCGTGGGAGGAGAAGCCGGTTCGCCGCACCGCCACTTCCGGGATTGGGAACATATGACAATTTCGCGGTCGCACGCGCACCCATATTCCCCAACGTGGTTTGATCTGCGTCCCTCTCACCCGAAATCCCGTAGTATGGGAAGAAGATTCCGATGACAAAGGATGATGATGATGATGACGAGAGTGAAGAGTCAACCGAGGCCCCGCATCCGGAAACAACTCCGATCATGCGAAATGAGCCCAATGTGGAGCTGCACAAATGGTCAGTTGTCGCCAGTGACGACGAAGGACCTCTGTGAAATGCGAATCGATACCAACGGAGAGACCCTACGAGGTGTCACTTGAAGATGCATTTGTGCCAATGCGATACTCCAGAGGATGAGGGACAAGAAAGCCCGCGGATCCGTACATATCCGAAATCCTAGAACACAACGTTCCTTATAAGAACCCGAATGGTGAATGGAAAGGGTTTATTGAAGTCCGATCGAAAATGCCGAGGGTTTCACCACCGAAGATGAAAGAGGAAAACGTTAACTTTTCTTTTCCATCCGCCCAAATGGCAAAAGATAACCGTAAGGTTAGATCAAATCCACCCTGCAATCAAAAAAGGGTTAACACTCGAACGTCGTGGCCTTCATACCCAAGAAGAGGTCCACATGACGCCTTTCGAATGTATGCGCCTTTCGAGAATGGACCCCGGTGCTCCTTATTTGGACACCGGATCTATCGAGCCGCTACCTCAAACGCCGAAGGGGAACGTTGCCTATCCTTCAACTCGAGCCTACTTGCAAGATTGAAAGAAAAAGGATATACGATGAAATGGAGGCCGATAGCCATAACTCGGGCCATCCAAGAGATCGAAAAGCCGCCGAGTCCCGACAATAGCGACTCTTGTTGCATGATAACTAATGAGCAAGGCCGGCCATGAGAGTGAATCGAGGACGCCCTAGCTCGCGTGGCCATCCAAGCGGCAACAAACACAACCCCAAACCTGCAAGCCTCATGACTTGGGAAGAAGCTTATAAGTGGCCGCTCAGAAGGAGCCAAGACAGCCTCGCCCCATCAAGCCACTAGACTCCGCTTAACTAATGGCCAATAGCCAAAAGGGTTTCCCATCGAATTTGGCCTAGCAAAGACAAGAAATCCAACCAAGAGACGACTCCACTTATGAAGCACTGCCGACCATCTCAAGCGTAGATCTTCCATGGAAATCCCAAGGTGCATAAGAAGGCCATGCACCAAGCACCAAAAGAAGATCGCCGCCTTGGCGCTTAAGACAATAAAACCTCCAGACTCGAAAAAGAGGATCCCGTGCTCACCAATTGAAGCAAACACAGCCAACATTTCCCTCTCGGTCTCTACTCACTTCGTCCTTATCCCCATGTCGAAGCCGGAAGAAAAGCCCGGGCTCGCACTCGTGCCTACCGATGCTACTCCCGATGATGTGCGTACAACTCGATTGGAAACATCCAGATTACGGGAACATAATCACTTTCATGATCTCGACCTCCCTCAATTTGGGGCCGATCATAATGAGCCTCTTCTTCATCACAAATTCCAACTGGGATTTAACGACGCCTCCTCGGGTCCTGGTGGATAATGGGTCCGGAATGAACATTCTTCCAAAGAAAGATCATGAAGCTTCTGGCTTGATATCACAAGACTACGTACTTGAAGCCTTCTTCTCTCACAAACTAAAGCTTACGCACTTCAACATCCCGAAACAAATTCAAATTTCCTGAGTTGCTATCACTTTAGCACCTCTCGGTTTGGACTGTAAATTGATACCTCCGTGGAATCTCCAGTTATCGACATCCCGATTACTTTCAATGCCCCCGTCGGGAAGACCTGCCGCACTAAGTCAAAGGGGTCGCCTCAAGCCTTCCACTCAAAGGTGTGAAATTCGTCTCGAATGGGGATCTCGACGACCATTTACTTGGGATTTAGTCACTTTAGCAGGGCAATGCATCGTGACACTGTGCGGAATACCTATTCGGAAATCAAACATGATGCAGGAAGGTCACATGCTAACTAAGCTTCACCTGGGCCGAGCCTCCCAAGGCCCAAGTGTGCAACATAGATCCGATTTGGCCACTCGGGATAAAATCCCACCGGTCTTGAAAATGATGAGAAAAATGAAAGCTATCTACTCTCGGCCTCTGGCCCTCTGGGAAGCGCTAATGCAAGGAACCTTTCAAACTCATCGGAAGTGGAAAGGACAGAATACTTCGCTACGGCTCCGGGGATATGAGGCCTCCTCGCAAATGGACATCGCAAAGGGAAAAAGATTTGAAGCCGCCCACAGAAAGGTCCCTGGCCGACGACAATCCCTAAATCTCTCCCCTTCACCCCTAATTTGGCCGACTACTTTGTAAAGGGTCCCACACAACCAGGAAAACATCACAGAGCCCACTCCTACGCAGATGGCGTAAGCAAAGCTGTGGGATAGCCTCAACAAGTTCGTAGAGGAACCAAGGCTAACCCGGTCCGTAGAATGTTCCTGGACCTACCCAAGATACCTCGGGGGCTACCACTGCCACGAAGAGTGAGTGATACCTTCGCAGGCGTGCTCCTCGGACTGGGTGGGAACAGCCTCGAGATGAAGCTCACAACCACTTGATTCCTACACGCCCAGAAGATCCGAAACTCCGAATCCGAATCGACAAATTTCGCTAAAAGCTAAGGCCACGGAATTTCCTCGATGATTGGGATGGTCTCGGTTATGCAAAGAATTGTTCAAGAAGAAGTCCAGTGCCGACTCCGATTGATCTCGGCTCGGTCCAAGAGATGATAGCAGCAATTGAGAAAGGAAAACAAAAACAAAGACAGCTTCCCGGCCATGAGGCTACCAACAGCGATGCCGCTAAAGAATTGGGAAACTCTCTCAGCCCATCCGCGACCAAGGAGGAAATGATCACCAAGCTTGGATTGGTCCCCCGTCCCTTTCAGGTCAATCTAGGACAAGTCCTCCCGCCTCTCTGTTAAGATCGAGTCTCTAGGGTCGTCCGACGGCCTTACGCCCGAAGACTACGAGTCCGTAGCAAGCGCCGTATTCCCCTTTCAAGCAATGAAATGACGAACCTTTCCGAGTATCCCTTGATTGCCACTTTAACTAATGATGAATTAATTAATAAAAATTTTTTTTAATAATAATTCATTAGATAAAGAAGCGTATACATTAAACAAAAAAAAATCAAACAACAAAAAAAAAATCTTTAAGCAGTGTCCTTAAAGAGGAAAATCGAGCCCAAGCCGCCGAAGAGATTTTGACGAGTGTGAATTTGGGAACCGCGGAAGAGCCTAAAGAGACGCAGATTGGGCTATTTCTTCGAAGGAATCGAAAAGGATGCTCGCAAAGTCCTACAAAATCCTCAACTCAAAGAAAGTTGCCCTCTTCATCAAAGAAAACATCATGTGCGTATACGGGTTGCCACCAAATCATCTCGTATAATGGATCCCACTTCAAGGGGAATGTGAAAACCATGCCGGCGGAACTCCGAATAACCCGTCACAAGTCATCTCCCTACAGCCCCAAACCAACGGAGCCGTCGAAGCAAAGAAACAAGACTCGGAAAATATCATCCGGAAAATGGTCGTCCAAGGCGTAGATTGGCCCGAGAAGTTACACTCGGCACTCGGGGCTACGTAACATCGGGCCGAACGGCAACCGGGGAAACACCTTTTGCCCTCACATACGGAATGGAAGCCGTACTCCCAATCGAGCCGGAAATACCCTCGCCCGTATACCGCCGGAAAGCCGATCAACGAGGTCTAATGGCTCCAGTCGCCATGACGAATTGGCCCTACTAGACGAACGCCGATTGAAGGCCATGGAACACATCCGAGCCTACCAAGGAAGAATGGCCAGAGCCTTCGACAAGAAAGTAAAGCATCGGGAGATCCGAGAAGGTGATCTCGTTCTAAAAGAAAAGCTCCCTGGCCCGTATCAACCCTCTCGCAAATGGGAGCCCGTATGGGTCGGGCCATATGTCGTCCGTAAGATCTTCTCCTGAGGAGCCATGCAACTTGCGTACCTCGACGGGAATCCCTTTCAGTACACCCAAAGTGAATGGGTGACAAGCCGCGTATACTACGCGTAAAAAAAAAAGACAAAAAAAAACAAAACAAAAAAAAAACAAAAAAAAAAGAGTGCTAAAAAGAGTAATACCCAACTAGGTTAGAAACCCGAAAAGGGCGGCCTAGGTAAAAACAAAAAACACCAAAAAAAAAAAAAAAAAAAAAAAAAAAAAAAAAAAAAAAAAAACAAAAAAAAAGAGTGCTAAAAGAGTAATACCCAACTAGGTTAGAAACCCGAAAAGGGCGGCCTAGGTAAAAACAAAAAGGCTGCACCAAAAAAAAACAAAAAACAAAAAGAGAGTTCACTGTGTTGAACTATTTAAGACCCGAGCTCCTCAAAATGAGGGGAACGAGGGCAATGAAACGGTTCGGTCTAAAGCACAAATAAAAGCCATACTTTGGCATCAATACAATTGATCGCACTACGAAAGCGTCTCGAAAACTCTAAAGCAATTCAAATATTCATTACAAGTTAAAAGCTCTTTGATGAGTCTAAGCCCGATTCATTCCTACAACTCGGCAACCGCTAAAAGAAAACTAAGATACATAATCAAACTAATGTGTCTCATGGCAAGAAAGGGATACTGGAAACCTCGTGAGTCACTCCAAGCCACTGCATCGGCCTCTCCCTTCTTCTTCCCCTCCGAGTCTTTCTCTCGAACCGGAAAATGTCGGTATTCCTCCTACCAAGCTCCGGTATAGGAACAGGTCTATCAAACCGCCTCTCCGTCGTGGCCTTAGTAGCCCTAGCGCCATCCCTCATCTCCCGTAACCTAGCCGGGTAACATAGGAGCCCTCCTCTCCGTCTCGACGTAAGCCTCATAATCGCCGCGCCGTCTCCGCTCCCGTCATGAGGATTGGCCCTCGCCGCCGCCCTCCTCCTCTCAAACAGTGTCCTCCGCACCCATAATGGCCTCACGCCGCCTCAAAATAGCCACCCGAGTCCCTCCTGCATGCCTCTCATACCAATCCAGGTACCAAGTGGTCAAGAACACCGGTCTCTGACGTCGAGAATGACCCGAGGAGGAAAGGCATCATACCTCCATGCTCGGGAAAGAAATGGAAACACCGAGGGATCATCCATGGAAACAGGAGCCACCACCCCGGTGGCTACATCATCAAAGCCTCCAAAGGAACCTCGCTCCAAGCCAAACTCGCCTAAGGACCGTGAGCCGGAATGTAGAAACCGGATCGAGAAAGCCCCCAAGCATAACCACGTGGGACCCGCCCCGAAGCACTCGCGAGTCTCCACCCGCCAATGAGGCACCAACCATCTCGATATCTTCGCCCGGCGACCCGCCATCCAACGCTCCCACGAGCCCCGATCATCAAAATCTACATCAACACCTCTCCCGGCAAAAGTCCAAGGCTCGATCATATCGAGGTTTCCCGAAGAACCCCAAACGCTCCATCGCCCATGTGGTCAAGAGGAACGGGCCGCCCGCGCATATACCGCCGTCCGTAGCTAATCTGTCGAGAGCATGAAAAGTCTCCCCAAGAATCAAAGGAACGACATCTCTCGCCTGTGCGAATGTGCCAAGAACGACAACATCCAAATCCAGAGACCGGCGGCGGATCCCAAAGGAATAGAGACCAAGAACAAAGGTGCCAAACATACAAAGTGCAAAGGCATCCCAATAGGCATCATCCACCAAGCCTAGGCCCCTAAATCTGCCTGAAGACCGGAAATATCGAGATGATCGGGACCGCGGATCATACCTTGCGCTTTCCTCCGGGGAAAGATGAAGGAGGACGCACACCGTCAAAAGAAGCTTCCCTCCGGCAAAGGGACCGCTATCTCTTCCACCTCCGACCTCCAAGCAAGGCCCGAAATTCTTCCACAATCGGAACAATCTCGTTGAAGGAAAGGCAAAAGACATGCCTTCTAGTATCCCAAAACGAAGAAGAAGCTCTTAAGAGGTCATAATCCTGAACCAATTCTTCGAGAGACCACAAGCATCGTATCTTGTACCTTTCTTCAAAGAATGATCTTCTCTCATGCATGATCTCCCCTACACCACTCCTTGAACTTTTCAAAGAACAACATTTGCCTTTCTTTGGACAATTTTGGAGAATTTTTGGCCATTTCCATGGTTTTTCTCTCTTTCTCCCGAAAATGGCCGTTTGACCGGAGGTTGGAAGAGGATATTTGAATTTGAAATAAAGCAAGACTCAGGTCCGAACCAAAATTAAAGGACAATGTCGATGCGCCCCTATCCGCGCGGATGATTGCTTTGCCAAAAAATCCGCAATGTACCCAAGCCGCTACACCAAAAGAGGAATATTCCGTCCCGTTGCTCGAAACCTCGTGCAAAACCTCCCCAAACCACCCATATACCAAACACCCTTGCAAAAAAAAACCAAGGCTCATGCAACACGCATTCATATTGCATTGCATTCATAAAATAAAATCCTAAATTATTACATTCCAAAAAAAAAAAGAGAGTGTGCATAAAAAAAAACAACAAACAAACATAAATAAAATCCTAAATTATTACATCCAAAAAAATGTGCATAATTCGTACAAATCTAAATCTCAAAAAAAAAAAAAAATCAATCGGAGTCTCCAGCGCCCGATGCCTCCCCCGCCCTCTTGCGACTCGGGCCCGCCTCGTGAGCCCCGAAAATCTCGGGCTCAGGAATCGTCCTCGTCTCCGAGAGAGGCTCGCCAGACCAACCGCACGCTCCGATAGGGCAAGCCGAGATCTCGCGAAAAATCGTACCCGAAGGTGAAGGCGCGACTCCCGCACGTACGAAGACGACCCGCCATGCCGCCAAACGTGTCCTCGCCCGTGTGGATCCCCGAGAATGACGTGATCCGAAGGCGCACCGCGCGGGGATCAAGGAGAGGAGACAAAGGAGTCTCTCAAGAAGTCTCTCGAGCGAATAGGGGAAGCCTCCCGTCCGACTGTGCGCCGCCGTGGTCGCCTCGCTCTAGCTTGAGGAGCTCCCGCAAGCCACCATCCTCCCGATGAATCTCTGCTCCGATCACTTGCTTCGCCGGGCCTTCGACGACCACCTCCGAAAACCGCACAAAAGCAAAAGCGTCAAAAAAAGAGGTGATGCTAAAGATGATGAAACAAAAGGAAAGAAAAGAAGGGGAAAAG
Organism: Adenophora triphylla var. japonica; assembly: GCA_022495995.1. Classification (NCBI taxonomy): domain Eukaryota; kingdom Viridiplantae; phylum Streptophyta; class Magnoliopsida; order Asterales; family Campanulaceae; genus Adenophora; species Adenophora triphylla. The sequence goes on along the minus strand of JAFEMH010007501.1, from coordinate 2,100 downwards.
GTGAAGCCATACCTTCATACTCCTGACGAGGCCGGAAAGCTCATGGAAGTCGCCGGCCGAGGGATTCGCACCCTCAATCGGACCCCATCCCGGGATATAGGAAAAATCCGTCCGAGGGTACCGCGGGATCCCAAGCCCCTCCCTATCCAAAACTCCGAGGCATCCTCGCCTCCTCAAGACGAAATCGTCGCATAGCGGCTCAATCGCCACGAAGTCCGAGAAGGCCGCACCGGGTAATCATCCCAGTCACGGACCGATCGTCGGGTGCATCATATCGGCTGGGAGGCTCCACCGGTGTCCTCAAAGGGGCGAAGTTCACGCTACGCCGGCGCGGTCACACCCCTCTCTCCTGCATAATATGCATCGTGCAGTGCCGACTCCCCTCAAAATCCTCCGCCGCACCTGCCCGCATCTCGCCTCTTCGCCAGCGCTACCTCAAAGCGATCCTGTGGGAAGAATATCATCCCCTCATCCGGTCTCGGCCTCCGTCAAAGGAAGGCAATCCGCGTACCTGAGAGTCGTACGCCCCTCGGAGCTTATCTTCTCTCGGCATGCTTGGGACTAAGATCGATGGCCGGATACGCCCCCGACGTATTCTCCGCCGCCGTCGCCACACCGTGACGTGGAAAAACTCCAACGCCCATACTCGCGAAAGGTAAAAATCCAATCAATCCAAAGGCGAAATAAAAGTGCGTGCTCGCGAAAAGCAGAGGAGGAAAAGCAAAAAGAGAGCTTATACCTCCGTGGCAAACTCAAGCAAGTTAAAGATGCGGAGCCTCATACAGCCTTCCTTCCTGGCCGTACTCTATCAAGAGCAAAATAAAGCTCGCCGCCCGGCCTCTCCCCTTAACGCAGACATCTCCCCGGCCGCCTCCATGTCCCTCCAAGGACCTCAAGAAGGCAAAGACTCGCCGTCCCCTCAAAGATGCCCAAAGAGGGTGCTCGGGTGCTGCAAAACCACAAGAAGGCCCCCGGCAACTGGGACGGGCGCCTATCCTCTCCTCCCAAGCCTCATAACTCGCTATGGTCTCCACGATCTTGCCGTAGACCACTAAGCATACTCCATCCCCATCCCCTTTTGGGAATAGGGGAAAATCCCAAGAGCTCATAGACAAGATCGCTTATAGCTATCTCAGCTTTACTCAATGCCGTTGGCCCATTAAAGATGTGCCCGTAATCGCAAAGATAGCCGGAGTGGCGAATCCGTAGCCTACCCGTAAGAAGTGGGAAGGTGTGGGTCGCGTCCCACTTGCCGCGCGTGCAGCAAACATCAAGCTCCTTGCTCTGGGGAACTTGACCGCCCCTCAAGCACTCGACGAACTCCCAGAGCCCCGTCCCGACAACAACTGCCTCGGACTCCAAAAGCTCCTCGGCCCGCATCCTAAGCCGGGTCCTCCACAAGTCAATCACTCGTACTCCACCGATCCTCGAGTCTTCATCTTGTTCAACCGTCTCCGTCACAAAACGGTTTCCGCCCCGTAAAAAAAAAAAAAGAGAGAAAATGTCAAAAAGATTGCATTTGCAGAGATTTACATTAAAAAAAGAAATTTCGACAAAGATAACAAAGATACAATGAGCATAGCCTCATTTTTCTCGCATGAAAGAAAACAAGCCAAAGAAGTCCCAATGCATTCATCAAAAAAAAAAGATGCATTCCTACTTCAAGTAAAAACTCCGTCCCATTTTCAACAAAAAAATGCATACATGCATATCATCCATCTTACATGCAACGGGAGGAAAACTGGCCCCACTTTTCGAAAAAAAAAATCCTAAACATACATACATCTCATATTGGCAAAATGCCCATTCTTTCCAAACAAAATGCATGCATTGCATCATCATTTATCAATATCAAAATTCAATCATCATCATCATCAACATGCAATATTCAATTTCAAAAAAAAATCACAATTCTTCGAATTTTCACATGTAATTTTCGAATTGAAAATGTGGCAAAAATGCCAATTCTTTTTCCCAAGCAAAATGCACATTTTGGGTTACTCATATACTCATTACAACATGCAAAGCATCAAAATCAAAATTCAAAGCCAAGAACATCAATCATTCGAATTTTCAAAAAAAAATTCAAAAAATCACCCA
>JAFEMH010007500.1:0-87405 GCA_022495995.1 Adenophora triphylla var. japonica | reverse complement strand
TTCCCAGTAATGAGGGCCAGTGGGCACGAACCCCGATTCCCGGATGAAGGGATCTTTGTAGTCGAGCACGAGAATCGATGGCGGCTATTCTTTGATGGAGCCGCTAACAAAGAGGAAATGGCGTAGGGATGCTCTTGAGTCGATCCGAATGATGAGCATACACCCATAGCCCTCAATGAACTTCCACGCCACGAAGAATGTCGCCAGTACGAAGCTTGCATTCTTTGGTTTGGAGGCCTTAGAAAGGAATGTCAAGGAGCTCGAAGTTTATGGAGACTCGGCCACGATCATCAACCGGGTTTCCAATAAATGGAAGGCTTTGTGGACCACAATCTTCAGCGGTATCATGCCCATATGGAGGAGTTGGTTGGACGGTTAAGAGAAGTGACTTTCCACTACTTGCAGGAAAAGAAACAGTTCGCGGAGATGCCCTTGCTACTTTTAGCCTCCTTTGGTAGAGATCCCAGGAAAAGCCATAAAACCCTTGAGTGGGTAGAAGAGAAGCCCCGACTTCACATTTGTGAAGTAGACACAGGACCCGAGCCTATCAAGGAACCGTGGTACAATCAAATTTACGGTTCCTCGAAGATGGAGAGTCGGCTTTCGAGACGAAGAAGGTAGGCCAAAAGAAGGTGTCAAAGCCAAGAGCTTGCAAGCCACGAAAGGTTGGCCTCCCATTATGTCATTCTAGGAGGTAACCTTTGTACAAGAAGCGGTATCAAGGACCACTCCTCTTGTGCTTCACTCAAGAAAGGGCCAAAGAGTTGATGACGAAGTCCACAATGGTCTGCGGTCCTCATATGAATGCTAGAGCCACGATGCAAGTAATCCTCGAGAATGGGTTACTGTTGGATTTCTATGGAGACGTGACCGTGTCCAAGCGTGTCCGAGCATGCGACAAGTGCCGGCGGTTTGCCAACCTCAACCATCTCCGCCTCATGACACATGTGCTTGCATGACGACTCCTGGCCATTTGCAACTTGGAGGTATTGACGTGATAGGGAAGATAGCCCGGCGAAGCAATGGGCATGAATTCGTGTTAGTGGCGATCGACTACTTCACGAGTGGGTAGAGGCCAAGTCTTACAAGGTCCTCACTTCCAAGAAGGTGGCCCGGTTATCAAAGAAAACATAATGTGTAGAGTATGGGGTGCCCGATGAGATCATTTACGATAATGGGTCACACGTTGAAGGGGCTACGGTAGATTGTTGTCGAGTTCGGGATCACTCGCCACAAGTCGTCCCCGTCACGGACCTCAGACTAATGGAGCCATGGAAGGCTGCTAATAAGACAGCTCGAACGGATCATCAGGAAAATGGCCACCCGTGGTCGTGATTGGCCAGCCGCACCTAGCACTCTGGGGCTACGAGCGTCTGTCGGAACGGCCACGGGAGAAACTCCTTTTGCTCTAACTTACGGGATGGAAGCGGTGTTACCGGTGGAGTTGGAAATCCCGTCATTAAGGGTCCTCTGGAAAATAGTGTCAACGAAGTAGGAATGGTTGCGTAGCCGGCATGATGAGTTGGCCTGCTCGATGAAAGAAGGCTTAAAGCCATGGAGCATACCCGAGCCTATCGGGCGAATGGCGGAAGCATTTGACAAAAGGTCAAGGCCGGGGGACATCAAAGAGGGTGACTTAGTGTTGAAAGTGAAGCCCCTACCGGAGGCAAACCCCACAGGAAAAATGGGAACCCGTTTGGATCGGCCCGTATGTGGTGCGAGAAGATACTATCGGGAGGAGCCATGAAACTTGCGGACACAGACGGCAATCCCTTTGTCCACCCAGTCAACGGTGATAAGCTCCGAAGGTACTATGTCTAAAAAAAAATAATAACAAAAATAATAATAAAAAAAAAAAGAAGAAGAAAGAAAAAAAAATATATTAGTGCAAAAAGAGTAATACCCAGCTAGGCTGAAAACCCAAAAAGGGCGGTCTAGGCAAAAAACAGGGTTGCACATAAAAAAATATCAGTGCAAAAAGAGTAATGCCCAGCTAGGCTGAAAACCCAAAAAGGGCGGTCTAGGCAAAAAACAAGGCTGCACATTAGAAAAAAGAGAAAAGTTCACCAGAATGAACTACGAAGACCTGAGCCCTTAGTCTTTCTTGTAAAAGGGGAACGTAGGCAGCCATTTATGGTTCGGTCTAAATAATAAAAAGGGCGATTAAGTTTCCATGAGATGCGTCCTAAACAATAATAAAGGATATTCAAGTTTCCATAAAACGGGTCCTACTCAATAAGACATTTGAAGTTTCCATGAAATTGTGTCTTGATTAATTTCTAAGATAATATCTCTTGTTCATTACAAGTTAAAAACTCCTTGATGAGTTCAAGCACGGTCTACTCTTGACTCTGCTAACCTGCTACAAAGATCTAAAATACAAAAAATGTCTAAACAAATTACTGTGTTTGCAAAATGGCAATAAGGGAATCCTAAGAAAAGATCGGTCAGTCGTCATTCGCTGAGTCTTCTTTGGTCTTCTTCCCTTTACCTCGACCCCGTTGAGTTTTCTTTCTCTTCTTCTCTATAATGTCGGTCTCCCTCATTCCGATCTCCGGTATCCTCACTGGAGCCTCCATCAAACCCGTGTCAATAAGTGCCCTCTCTACCCGAGCACGAGTCCGCACTTCCTCCCTCTGAGCCTCAGTCGAAAGGAGCGACCTCGGACAATCTCTTGTATCGAGCCTCCATATCTCGATCGGGTCACCCAGGCTGGTTATGGCGACTCGCCTTAGCCTCGAGTCTCCCTCGAGTCCTACTCGAGTCGCGATCGGCTCCCAATAAAGCGACGTCTCTCCCCAATATGACCTGAGTCATTCCCATCTCCCTCTCGTACCAATCCAAGTCGACTGTAGTCAAGATGGTACTCTTCACGCTCTTGAGAATGGCCACAGGTGGGAAAGCGGCGTATGTCCAAGCCCTCGAGAAGAATGAAAAGGCTGGTGGATCTCTCATATCAAATGGTACCACCTCCATGGTACGGATGTCCTCCCAATCGCCCAGCGGCTCTGTAAGGTCCCGGCTGCTGGATACCAAGCGGGGTATGTAGAAGGATGACCGGCGGAACCACGGAACCCTCACTATATAGGACTCCTGAAATATCCTCACAGTGCAACCTCCTGTGAGGTACCCACCGGCGGATGTCCGAAGTGGATAACCTAGCCATCATCGGCTCGAGCTATCCTGGTCTTTGTCGAGGTGCGCCTCTCAGAAATCACCCGAGGGCCTGAGTCGGCAAAGCCCACTGGCAAAGCCCCAAGCCTCTCCTGTGAGCCATAAAGTCGATGCGGCCGGGCTCCCGGACCTCATGAAATGGTCTCCCCTAGCCATCCTGTCGATGCCGTGAAGGGTCTCACCCAAAACCGGTGGGACAATGTCCTTCCCGGCCACTGCAATCTCGGCCATGTCTAAGAGACCACCATGGCAGATCCCCACGGACTCGGCGGTGAACGAGAGAAGAGAATATACGAGAGGATAAAGGCATCCATAGCCACCGTGGTCGCAGCCATAGCCGGAGACCCAAACCTGCCGGGATATCGAAAAGGTCAATCTGTCCGGGGCTATCATCATCTCCTCGGCCTCTCCCGAGGAGAAATGCGCAGAAAAGATGCAAGCTTTGCCGCCACAGGCACGTCTTCGATCAGCGGAATTGATATAGCCTCAATTTTTGGACCCCCAATCAAGGCTCGGAAGTCTTCATGCGTTGGGACAACCTCATTGTAAGAAAAGTAGTAAACGTGTCTCCGGACGTCCCAAAACTTTGCTGCTGCTCTCAAAAGGTCCCAATCGGGCGGGAGATCCCTTAAATGCCATAAAGACTTGATCTTGAAGGTAGAATCAAGCAACCCCTTGTGAGATTGAAAGTTGTATCTCACCCAAGGCGAAGATCGGACGAAGCGGTCTCTCTTCCCCCTTTGCAATCTAACGGGCTTCTCCATCGCAAAATGATCAAAGGTGGTGTCTTTAGGTCCAATATGTGCTCTGGGAACAGTTGGGACAAGTCTAAGTTGAAAATGAAATGAAATGGCCAAGCCTTGGTTTTATTCTAAAAATAACCGATCAGACAGAGCTGTGAGCCGCACGGCCTCATTTGCTCCAGAGACCATGCCGCACGGCCTCATTTACCTGATGTAAATGGCAAATCTGCAGCAACCAAGTTGCTGTCCAAAGGGAGTTTTCACCCCCACTTTTCCAACCAAAACCTGTACAAAAACATGTTCAAAGACCATCCAAGCATTTGTACATCATTATATATCATTTTGGCCCAGTTTCAGCCCCAATTCCAAGCAAAAAACCGCCCCGAGGCTCAAATAATATGCAAATTAATAAAGCATAAATTTAAAAAGCAAATAAAACAGTATTACATTGTTTTCGCCCCATCGGTGCCCAAATAAAGAAAAAAATAAATAAAATGTGCATAAAACTTGTTCATTGTTTGTTTTTCTTCCTAAATCAACCCTAGAGACCTCCTAGGCCTCAGATCCTTCTTCTTCCATGTTTGCTTTCGGCTCATAAACACTTGCCTCTCTCATCAAGTCCTCCGTGTCACTCACATCGAAGGTGGACATTATTGTGCTCGTACTCGGCCAATTGCTCCAAGATGTCGGCATTGGGTCCCTCGTCCTCGAGGCATGGCGGCTGGAAGAGTACTCCGAAGCCGATGAGGTGGATCTTGTGCCCCGACATGCCTTCTCTTGCGCCGGGCTCCTGCACGTTTCGCTGCGCCTTTGAAGTGCATGCCGGCTTCCTCGAAGGGACCGACACACGTCCTTCCGGCCCCTAATGCCTTTGACCAAGTGTCATAAGTCGAGTTTGGAACACGAGAAAAAGAGAAGAAAATCTCGGAAATCTCGAAATTGCAAAAAGCAAAGAAATGCGAAAGAGAAGGAAAAGACCCTAAAGTGTACTTACGGTCTTTGTCCGGCGGCAAGGTATCTTGGGGCTCCCTAGTGTCGGGGACGGTATCCTCGACCTCTGGGTACTCCGTGGACCACATATGAAAGATGGGCGGGAGGGATCGGCGGAGTCGAAGGCTCGGCCTCCCCATATCCACACAGTGACCGCCCGGCTTCACTAGCTTACGTGGCATCCTCGGTCGGCTCCACAAACACGGCATATGGGGTATCCCGGATCAAAGTACTCCTCGGCGGCCACGCCTCCACAGTATCTAGCAATGTCGTCCTCAGACCAATCTCTGAGGCTGCGGCATCCGTCTTTGGAGGATCTGAGGAGTAATGGCGTCGAATGGAGGGACATGGCCATCTTTGCCTAGAAAATCGATCCCCCGGATAGATGACATCGCATGTCGGCCCGGTCAACCACCGCCTACGCCTCGTCGCCTCCACGGCCTCTCCTAGCAAAATCTCTGGATACACCGCCCAAGGGTAGAAGTCCACTCCATCGTGCCCATCCTTGTTGATGATTGGCCTCACCATCTTGTAATCAAAGGTAATCCGGGTCTTCCCGGTGAACTTATCCCTCGCATCTCCCCTCCAGTGGACCATAGCGGGAAAGATGGTAGCATCGCTCTGTTGGTTCCACGGAAAGAACCCGATCACCTCACAAAACCAGACATGCATGTTCAAAACATCAAAAAGGTCATTTTTCTTTCATAAAAGTCTCAAAGACAGAAAGTAAAAGAGAAAGGAAAGTGATACTACCTCAAGAGCAAAGGAGAAACAATCCATGGAAGCAGCCTTATTTCGGCTGTACAGATCCAGGGAGAAGTATAGCTCCGCTAATCCGGCCTCACCCCATGAGACCGTCCCAATCCCATCCACATCCTCCAGAGAGTCGAGGAGGCAAGTCATAGCCAGAGTCCCAGAATTGGCAAAAATGGTGACTGACAGCATCAACCACACAAAGGCTCTAGCAAGCTGGTGGGCAGTCACCTCACTAGTAGCAAAATCTCGCATGCAGTTCTGGACTGCCACCTCGACGTTCCTCGTCTCCATTCCGAGCCCCTTGGGAATAAGCTCAAACCCGACCAAAGCCCTGAACTCCTCTGCAGTGATATGGTCCCTCCAGGTCACAGGCCTCCCGATGAACTGTAAGCCAGTGATAGCAGTGAAATCGGCCGGAGTCACCGCCAGCTCCCCCCAGCTAAGATGAAAGTTGTGGGTGGTGTCCCACCAGAACTCAGATAGGGCCTGGACCAAGCCCTTGCTCTTATAGGTAATGTGAATACCTCTGCCAATGGCCTCAATAAACAAATCCAAGCCGGTAGCCCTCACCAGCTGCATAGGGTTCGCCCCATTCTTCTCGAAATCGGGCATCCTCTCCCAGCTGACTTTGCAATCTCGAAGGCCCCCCAGACTTGTTCTCCTGTAGACAAGCACAGCAAAAGAAATGTGTCAGTCTTTTTCAAAAAAGCATGCATATATCCAAAAGTGCTCATACTTTCAAAAAGAAAAGCATTCATAAAATTTTTCTAGCATCCTTTGCATGAAAAACGTGTCTTTCATCACTTTAAACACATCGTGTCAAGCACATTGCTTTCCTAAACACAAAATCACAATTTTCAAAATTATTTGCACATAAGCATTAATTTTTTTTCTCAAAAATGGCATGCATGAATCCTTTTCGTCGTCCAAAATCCCGTTTTCTCATCTATGACCTAGTTCTAGCACATGCAAGAACTCCGTCACCTTTTAGACAATTATCCTTCTTACTTTTTATTTTAGAAAAAAAAAAAGTGGGTCATTCTCATTATTTTGTCAAATAAATTGCACATGCATGTTCTTTCATCTCTTTAGCCTCATAGGTTAATCATCAAGATTTCAAAATCATCCAAAAATCCTAGGAAAATTCGAGAAAATTCCTAAAGCTTGGGTCAAGCCCTAAATCAATCAAAATTCAATCAAAATCGACGGAATTGAGCAAACTAAGAATGCTTACCCCAATCGATTGAGGGTTTGTCGATTTGTGCTCCCGTCTATCCGGATAGAGCTCCGATGGAGGTGTAAGGAAGTCATACCTCCTCTCCGTACGGACGAGTTCCTTCCTCCTCCTTCTCGCGGCCGCGGAGATGTTCCTTCTAGCTTGCCTTGGCATTGGATTCCCCTCCGGATCCATCCTAAATCAGTAGAGGCAAAAGGATTGAAGGATTTTGAAGAAAATTCTCTCCCTCCTCTCTCTCTTCCTCGGCGAGTCTTGGGCGGCAATAATGCCCGATCCCCGTTCGAATCTGTTTTAAATAATCTGGAAAAATCAGGCTTCTGACCGTACGACCTCTTTTGCCTCCCTCTCATGCCGGGCGGCCTCTTTCGCTCTGAGCAAAATTTACCTTTTTGCCCCTGGACTTTCCACTTGGGCATGTAATTCCCGTTATCTTTTAACTAAGATAACGTCGCTTCCTAAAAGATATCCTTTATCTTCTAAGCAAATAAGCTTTCTTCCCCAGTCACCTCCGTTACTCCCGTTATAACGGAATGACGCTAGGTGACAACCTCCGAATTGTCAGAACTCCTAACTTAAGCTACCTCTATCACAGATAGTGAAGTACGCTACAGTTCTCCAAACTTTAGCTACCTCTATCTCACAGATGGTGAAGTACGCTTCAGTTTCTCCAAACTTTAACTACCTCTATCACAGATAGTGAAGTACGGTCAAGTTCTCCTAACTTTAGCTACCTCTATCACAGATAGTGAAGTACGCTCAAGTTCTCCTAACTTTAGCTACCTCTATCACGAATAGAGAAGTACGCTTCAGTTTCTCCAAACTTTAGCTACCTCTATCACAGATAGTGAAGTACGCTCAATTTCTCCTAACTTTTGCTACCTCTATCACAGATAGTGAAGTACGCTCAAGTTCTCCTAACTTTAGCTACCCCTATCACGAATAGAGAAGTACGCTCAAGTTTCCCAAACTTTAGCTACCTCTATCACAGATAGTGAAGTACGCTCAAGTTCTCCGAACTTAAGCTACCTCTATCACAGATAGTGAAGTACGCTCAAGTTCTCCAAACTTAAGCTACCTCTATCACGAATAGAGAAGTACGCTCAAGTATCCAATCAGGTTACAACCTCCATTAATTGTCAAAACCTCAAGGATCCTAGACATCGTTCCTAACTATCTAGTGATGCTTGAACTACGACCAAGGCTTGATTCCTCCGGGATACGTAGGTAGCCTTTCATAAAGGTCCAGCCATCCAACCACTTTGGTCACCCTGTTCCTTCGTCACTCCTCAGTGATGAAATAGCCCCTCATAAAGGTCTTGACATCCGACCGCATCGGTCACTTCTAGCATATCCCCAGTAGGATCAATCGCTTGACCTCCTAGGTCATTTTCTCTGCTATTTCCCTAGCAAGAGACCAGTTTTCTCTTCTCCATTCCTCAGCGGATCTTTTCTGAACTACGGCCTGGCTTGATTCCCACTCGGGATACGTAGGTTGCCTTCCAGAGGTTCAGCCACTCGACCACCTTGGTCACCTAATCCGTCTCGGCATTCGCCAGATCGGATCCTTTTCTATCGACAACCCCACTCGCCCTGCAAGTGACGTTGCCGAGGGGCTTCTGTAAGTACCCAAATCTGGCTCATGCCTTCCGGTTAATTTTCTCGGCAATTCCGATAAATTTCCCGGTAATTCCCCAGACTTTCTTAGAGTTTCGGAGCAATTTCGGAACTGTTCCAAACCTCTTAAGGGCTGAAGGGAATGCTTAGTAATTAAGAAACACGTTTTTCTTAATTACAAAAAGCTTCTAGAATTGCCACCTTGCATGATTCTTGAAACATGCTGAGTCATTGTGGATAATGCCGCACAGCTGCATTAGGAGAAGACTCCTAGCCGCACGGCCTCATTGGCGATTTCCAGACTGCCTATAAATAGAGCCCTCCTCTTCCCATTTTAGCAACACGAAAAAACACACACCATACCCCATACTCAGCTCCAAAGCTCTACAAAACACTGCTGGAAATCCAAGAGGTTGAAGAAAGCCAAGAAGCCACCTCCCTCCTCCTTGAAGATCCCAAAGTTGGTCCTTCCACCTAGCAAGACCCAAAGAAGAAGAGGCCACTACCATTGGTAACCTCTCACTCCCTCACCTTGCATTATACTTGCTTTATGTGATTTAATTGCTCCTTGCATTCATATATTGTCATTATCTTGCTTGGGACTTGGCATTTATCATTAAAGATCCTATCTTTATCATACCCCCTTTCCACCCTTTGCATGAATTAAGCATCACTTGCTATTAAAAATGTAATCTTTACATCCAAAGGTGCATCCTTTGCACCTAAAAACCTCCTTTTTACACAAAAATATCATCTTTATGCATCCTTTGCTCAAGAAAATGCAATCTTTACATCCAAAATGCATCATTTGCATATAAAAAACATGTCTTTATAATAAGGGGCATCCTTTGCACCTAAAACCCATTTACATGCATCCTTTGCATTAAAAATCATCTCTTTGCATGAACTTAGCATCCTTTGCTTTCAAAAATGAAATCTTTGTGCATCCTTTGCATATTAAATCCTACTTTTCCTCATAAAAATGCATCCTTTGCATAAAGATCACTTCTTTACATCAAAAGGCATCATTTGCAATCAAAAGCATCATTTGCAAACAAAAAATGTCATCTTTTCACTAAAAATGTCATTTTTACATGCATTCCCCCATGTCCCCATTAGCAACCTTCGGAACGGACCGGTGTAAAGATCCTATCTTTACACCGTTTCTTCCATTAAAAGGTGCCACAATCTCTTTAGAAAGGGACAACCTTGAACCTATATCTCCGATTATCACTTAAGACGAGCATGAAGCATCCATATAAGCTCAATCGTCTTAAGGTGTAGGATTGATGGGCTAAGGTTACTCCTTCCTAAAGAACCTCATTTTGGACTATAAAAGGGAGTCCTTCTCTCGATCACGCAAGTCCCGAGGCTAAAAAGCGATGATCACAAGTCCAAGATGAGGACGGGATCAAAATCCCGAATACATAAAATCCAAGAAATCCCGAGCGACAACCAATAAATGGTTTGTACGTCCGAAAGACAACTTGGGACATTCCCCCCCTTTTATTCAAACACATGCACACAAGAAATCACGCAAGCAAGCAAGATAAACAGAATCTAGGGAGACTTGCTACGGCAAGGCACCTTGGGTGAACGACGATCCGTTCTTCCCAAGGGGTAACTTAACCTCCGAACCCATAAAAACCTTTTTTTCAAAGTTTTGAGGAAATCAAAATGGCGTGGCGACTCCGTTTTTCAAATTAAATCGGATGTTTTCAAACTCGCGTGAATCCAAAATTTGGGCACACATTCACAACTGGGGAAAGGGGTGTCATATGTGACGAATTGGCTGAACCTAAAGTAGGCTACCTATGTATCCCGGAGGAATCAAGCCAGGTCGTAGTTCGAACTTTTACTGAGTCGAAATGTTATTCCTTCATCTTGGAATAACGGAGATCGAAAGAGAGCGAAATGTTATTCCTTCATTCTGGAATAACGGAGATCGCGAGAGCGAAATGTTATTCCTTCATTCTGGAATAACGGAGATCGCGAGGGAGCGAAATATTATTCCTTCGTCCTGGAATAACGGAGATCGCGAGGGAGCGAAATGTTATTCCTTCGTCTTGGAATAACGGAGATCGCGAGAGAGCGAAATGTTATCCCTTCATCCTGGAATAACGGAGATCGCGAGAGAGGTCGAAATGTTATTCCTTCATCCTGGAATAACGGAGATCGAAAGAGAGCGAAATGTTATTCCTTCATCCTGGAATAACGGAGATCGCGAGAGCGAAATGTTATTCCTTTATTCTGGAATAACGGAGATCGCGAGAGAGGATGGATTTTGTAAAGAAGTAGGAAGGACTCGATAATTTTTGTAAAGAAAGTGGGACGTACCCGATAATTTTTGGTAAAGAAAGTGGGACGTACCCGATAATTTTTGGTAAAGAAAGTGGGACGTACCCGATAACTTTTGTAAAGAAAGTGGGACGTACCTGATAACTTTTGTAAAGAAACGGGAAGGACCCGATAATTTTCGTAAAGAAAGTGGGACGTACCCGATAATTTTTTGTAAAGAAAGTGGGACGTACCCGATAATTTTTTGTAAAGAAACGGGAAGGACTCGATAATTTTTTTGTAAAGCAACGGGAGGTACCCGATGATTTAATTATTTGAAAGTAGGATTGAAAATGCCAAGGGCAAATAAAATGAGCCACAGGGGTAAATTTGTAAAATAGGCCACGGGGGCACTGGAGGGAAAACTGGATTGGAAATGATTGGAAATGCCAGGGGCACAAAGGGTAAAACAGGCCTATGGGGGACAAAATTGTAAAATTGAGCCTTCAGGGGCAAAATTGTAAAAACTAGCCACAGGGGCTTAGTATGTCGCACGACATAAGAGGCCAGGTGGACAGATTCTTTAAAATTTGCACAGTCGTCATTTGAAACTCAATTAAAATTGAAACTGGGAGGGAGACGACAACGAGAAGAGAGAGAGAGTGGCCATCAGAAGGAATTTGAGAGGAATCGAGAGAAACCAGTCATTTCAAGTCCGATTTAATTGGAAATGCCTCCTAGATTGCGTCCTACCAAGAGAGCTCCTCAACACGCCGAGTTAGCTACTCGACGGAAAGGGGTTCAGAGGAATCAAAGGCCATTCCTTCCGGAAGCTCAAAGAGGAGATTTCTATCCACAGCTCGATGAACATACCTCGTATGTCGGGAAGAAAGATGTGGTAAGTAACCCTTGCTAGGTTTTAAAAATTTTTGATTTGGGTGAAATTGATTTGATTTTCCAGACTGTGCTATGAGTTAACATGAATTGGCATGTGAACATGGATTGAACTAGGAAATGTGATGCAAGCTCTACATTGATAGGTTTTGACCTATTTTCATTTGAGATGATTTTAAGAAACAATACGAGATATTTATACCTGTGCCATGTTTACTTGCAGGGATTGCGCACCTAGGGTTCTCTGGAGGTGATTGGTAGGCTATGGCAGAGCTTGCCGGGCAGCCAGGAGCAGATACATTCGCCTAAGGGCATGGTTTACGCCGTTGGGCTGGGGCAATTTTTTGAGATGGCGAAGGCCAATGGAGACACCCAGAGGAGTGTGGATTTGGTGAGGGCATTTAGAGAGTTTTGGTGGGAGACCACTCACTCATTCCATTTCTCTTGGGGTGAGACGACAGTCACACCGTTGGATTTTGCGGTCATCACGGGATTGCCCTTTACAGCTGAGCCACTCTACACAGATGATCCTGCATAGGTAGCTGAGCCCCAGCCTATTGCTGATGTCGACCTTATGAGCTTACTTGGTTTCGTTCCCCAGGTCAAGAAGGGGAATGGATACGAGCTGGGTGAGCTACATGGTTTGATTGGAGAGCAGAGTAGGGACTACCTTGTTATTGATGATCCTGTTGAGAGCCGGCTGAGAGCCGAGAGATTAGCGAGAGCTTTTGTATGGGTGGGTTTTTCTGACATGCTGTTTATCAACAGCGCATCTACTGCCCTGATTTCACTGCTGGAGCTTCTAAGAGTTTGGGATACCGTGGGGAATCTGTCCTGGGGTGAGGCAGGTTTAGCCGAGATGTACTTAGCTCTAGATGACGTTAGCAGAGGGAAGGCAAAGTATTTCACCTGCTGTCACCTGGCTTTTGAGGTATTCTCTCGCCTTGACTTCTTTTCTTTAGCACACTTCACTCTATCATTATATTCCCTGTTTTGACTTTTCCTTCTTCTTTTCAGGCTTGGGCCTACGAGGTTTTTGGCTGTTATGCATGGCAGATCCGAGATGAGTTTCCTGCTACCACTTTTCCTTCTCTCAGACGGTGGACAAAGAATGCCAAGAGACAGACCAGGACGGAGGGTGTGAGGTGCAGGATTACTGCTTCGTATCATGATACGCTGATATGCTCGAGAGGGACTCCCCAGAGGTTGAGTTTATTCCCTTGGACTGGCCGTTATGGCGATTTGGAATTGGATCATGTTGCGCACTTGACTAAATGTCGCAAGCTGCTGGTGGGTTTGTCCGGAGATGCCCTATATTTAGGAGAGAGTGTGTACAGACAGCATGGGCCCAATAGGCATGCTCGAATTCCTGATGATCCTCCAGCTAGGATGTGGCTGCCTCGCCAGCTGGCGAATGTAGATTCTTTGATTGTGGGCGTGGCGGCACATCTCTTCACACGGGATGGGGATTACACTTTGTACGTGGCTAGACATCTTCAGTCTCCACAGGTCAGAGTTGGCTATGGTGCTCAGGGTGCGGGACCCTCGACTGGTCACGTGGCTAGACCTCCTTTGCCTCCGACTTTCATTGATTATCAGGGCGGTGGCCGTATGCGGCGAGCTCATATTGACATGTCACAGACTCATCCTCGCCTGGTGCTCCCGCGAGGTTCTAGATCCCTAAGTACTGCCCTTTGCATTTTTTGGATTGTTTGCATCTCTTTCTGTTATCAATAACTGCATTTTGACACTTATTATGTCTGCTTGTTAACAGGTATCGGCCCAGGCTTACAGGCATTTGACCAGGGCTTATACTGGCGCTGTAAGCATGATTGGCAAGCTCCAGAAAGGCATGAGCTTTTAGAAGAACCAGTGCCGGTCACAGGATTCGATTCATATCTCCCCACCTGGCTAGCCGAGAAAGAAGAAGGGCCGCTTTGATGATGTAGGCACCAGCGGGGGCGCTAGCGGAACGAAGCTTCGGACAAAGAATCCAAATGTGCCTCTTCACGGACCCGTTGAGAGTGACGATGATGATGATGATGCTGAGGCTGAGACTGCCACGGACTACGAGCTTGATTCTGCCGTTATCACTGAGCTTGATGACTATTATCGCATGGGGAACATAGCCTACGAGGCACCTTCTGACGATCCTGATGACGAGCCTGAGGAGGCTGAGGATGATGACGAGGATGAAGATGATGATGAAGATGGTTTGGAGGATGAGGATGACGGAGATGATTCAGAGTAGCCCCCTTCCCCCTAGATTATTACGACTTTTTGGTTATTGTACCCTTTTAGGGAAAACATATCATGCTACTTTGCTATGCACATCTTTTAGACTTGGTCTATTTTATATGTACATTGTTAGCTTTTTTTTTGGTTGCACGTATTTATGAAAGGACGATGGTATGGTAGATGGCTTGAATGGATGGCTTGAATGAATTTCTGACTTGTATATGTACTAGGTGAATGAATGTATGAGTGTACATGGGGTAAATGAACCCTTTCCCATGCATTCAAGAAGTGGATGACTGATGTTTGCAGCTTTTCACAAGTCGGGGAGTGCCCTGGGGAATGCAGTACACTGCTGATGTCTGATGTTGGCTTGGTATGTCACGCGACCTAATAAGCCATGTGGCCAGGTTTGTCGCGTGACATACATAGCATGAACTGATCTTTTCATAACCTTTGGAATTGGACTAGAATTGCCGACACGGGTTGGAATTGGGTGACCAAGGAGGTAACATACTTGATCCTACCAGGGCAATGGCAGAGAGATATCGGTCCCTTATTATAAGGATATAAACGGGGTGACCTAGGAGATCAAACGGCCAATCCTACTAGGAATGTGCCAAATAAAAGGGGGGTGATCAAAGTGGTCATATAGCTATACCTTTGTGGAAAGCTTACGCACCATTGAGGAATGGTGAAAGAAAAAGGGTGACCAATATGGTCGGATGGCTGGACCTTTATGAAAGGCTACCTACGTATCCCGGAGGAATCAAGCCTTGATCGTAGTTCAAGCATCACTAGATAGTTAGGAACGATGTCTAGGACCCTTGAGATTTTGACAATTAATGGAGGTTGTCATCATGAGGAAGCTAAAGCTTACGTCACTATCGAATAGATAGAGGCAGCTATAGCTGGAAAACTTGAGCATACTTCTCAATCTGTGATAGAGGTAGCTAAAGTTGGATTTTTGACAATCAGGAAGCGTCGCTGGCGTTATCTCGTTATAACGGAAGTAACGGAGGCGCTTTTGGGAGAAAATGTTATTATTAGCAATTGGCACGTTACTTGAGTCTAGGGGTGATTTTCTTGGAAACAATGGTAGGGGGGTGCGGATGTACATATGGAATGTGTTTGAAAATTGTTTAAGACGGGTTTCAAGCAAGTGGGGTCGTATCCCTTGGGTGCGGGCGAGCTAGCTGTATTCTTTGAGATGTTGTCAACGTGGACTAGAATTCCCTCTTGAAATTTGAGGCCCAGGGTTTAAACCTCGGGTCTCGATGAATGTTCCTTTCTCACACTCTGGAATTTGAAGCTGATGCTGACAGGCTTTTACAACCAAAGACTAAAGCAGATTTCGAAGTGACCAAACCTCTCTTCGAGGGGGGATGCGACTTATCGAAGCCCCGGTTTAAGGAAAAAACTTTATGTAAAGCCCCATGTCTTATTAAAGCAAGGAAAGATCCTTTCATTGGCACAGCCCCGGTTGCAAAATCCTGGTTGGACGAACTGAGTAGGCGAAGTCTTAGGTTTCGAAGAAGTGACTTAGTGAAGCCCAGTCTAGCAAAAATCCCAATATGATTGGTACTGCGGAAGTGATCCTGAGGTTAATCTGACCAAGACTGAATCCATCTTGTAACATGGTGAGGAACCCAATGCGGACCCCAAAAATGGCCAAAGAAGCCCCAGTCTAAAGAAACGGCTTGGCAAAGCCCCCAGCTTTAAAGAGTTTCAAGGCAACCCTAATGCGAATTGTAGCAGAAGAGGGAAGACCTATCCTTTCGTACTCTCTCTTTTACTTTCTTTAGTCACTCAGTCAACCTTAAGAAGATGTGGACAAAGAGAAGAATTTTAGGAAGATATATACATGCAGGGGCATATTTTTCGAAAGGTGGGAATAGATCCCGATTTTGTGTTATCTTGATGGCCTTATTCGATGTAGGCACAAAAACTCACTTTGGGATTGACTCTTTTGGGAGAGTATAAGCGTAGAAAGGTTGGTAAAAGTGTATGGAAGCCCCTGCTGACAGAAAATCAGTATTTAGCACTATTTTTCCTAAGATGTAGAAAGAGAAGACTTGTCAAGACATCTGAAAACTTATTTTATTTTATAATGATCACAAGATTGCTTAAAACCCTTTATTAATGTTCGGGTTATTCAACCACTAATCTCGATATGAACAAACATTTTTATTATTCATGAGGAGAAAGTCAATCGATGTCGCGGATCAAGGTTGGCTGGTGTGAAAGAAAGGTTTGTGTATAGGGAGGTCATTGATGAGACCGGGTTTTCTGGGATCTGACTGTGTCTATGGGAGAGGCCATTGATGAGACCGGATTATCTGGGATTTGGATATGTTTATGGGAAAGGTTGTTTGATGAGACTGGATTTTTATGGAATTTGAATATGCTTATGACCGGACCATTTCTGGTTGCCTACGTTCCCCTCATTGTGAGGAGCTCAGGTCGCCGTAGTTCGGCTTTGGCCGGACTGCTTCTGGCTTTGGGAAATGGGATTTGTGGTTCCTTTAGAGAGAAGGCTCGGATGAGAAGATTGGATGATGAGGCGTGGGCCTCGGGATGATTCCTTGACCAAGTCATTTTGGACGGTTGCTTCTGATTTTCATCTTTCATTGGGGGAGAAAGGATTTCCACGTGCCTAAAGGCTTATGAAATGCTTCTGGCTTTGTTTCGACCGCCCCATTGTTATCGACAACTTTCATTCTCTGAGCTTTGATTTTGCCTGTCCGTCAAGCTTTTGATGGGCGGTGCTGGGTCCTTGGCCTCATTTTTTTTCTTTTATTTTTATGTGCAATCCTGTTTTTTGCCTAGATCGCCCTTTTTTGGGATTTTCAGCCTAGCTGGGCATTACTCTTTTTGCACTAAGATTTTTTTCTTCTTTTTTTATGTGCAACCCTGTTTTTTGCCTAGACTGCCCTTTTTTGGGATTTTCAGCCTAGCTGAGTATTACTCTTTTTGCACTACACATTTTTTTCTTTTTTCTTTTTTATTTTCTGAAGCACCTGAGAGCCAAGGCAAGCTCCTACTTGAACTTTCTTGATACCCTTGAGGTCTAAGCCAAGCTCCTAGGTTGTTGTCGATATGGGGTCAATCTTTCGAAGCTGAGTGGCCTCTTGTTGTCCCTTGACGTTGCCACCGTCGTTGACTTGGTCAAGATGAAGGTGAGGACATGGTTTGGGAAGCGTATAGCTTGATGAAGGCTTTTATGAGGTAAGTAAAGTGTATGGCTTGATGGAGGCCTTTTGTGAGGTAAGGAAAGCGTATGGCTTGATGGCATTTAGTTGACTTTCTCACACTGATTAGTCAAAATGTTAATTATTTCGAGAGATTATTTGTTGATCAATGCAAGCAATCATATAAAATAAAACCATTTCATTAAATGTAATGTAGGTGTGCAAATAATGTCTTAAGTCTAGCAAGAAAAGAAGAAGACTCTTTTATAGAAAATTGAAGATTAATTACAATGTCCGTGGAGGACTTGATTGAAAGAGAAAAGTACTAGAACCTACGAAGGTTGACTGAGAGACTATTTTTTTTTTTTTTACTTAAGGATAGGTAGACCCTAGTCTAGCTACTCTTCGCCGGTTGGACTGCCAGGGAACTTGAACTTTCCTTCGTAGATCAACCATTGAATTTCTTTCTTCAGATCCAAACACTTGTCTGTCACGTGACCCCAATGCTTGTGGTATTCACAGAACTTGGTCCTGTCAACTTTACATGGGTTTCTCGGCTTGTAATTCTCGAGAGGTGTGAGAAAGCCTCGTTTCACCAAATCGCCAAAAATTTTGCTCATGGGTATCCCAAAATCATCAGGCTGGCATTTCTGACCTTGCACTTCCTGAATCGACCTCTTACCATAGCTTTCTATTTTTGGCCCATGGAGTTTCTCGAGCTTCCCATCTTCTATCAATTTCTGGATCCAATACCTCAAATAGCTGCAGTCATCAGTGTCGTGTCCAGGGTATTGATGGAAAAGACAATGCTTAGACTCATCCAACCGAACGTTGGGGTTCTTGGGCTTCCAATTCTTTAGTGGCTTTATCAGTTTTTCTTTCATTAGCTCTTCCAAAATCTTGCTTAAAGTCATCTCCGCATGGTCAAAATGAAGGGAGCGGAGTTTTTGGGAGACATTGTTGTTCTCAAAGCTTGGATTTCCATTGTCCAATTAGTTCATTTGTTGGATTTGGCTGAAGGAGGCTACGACACTCTTTCCTTTGTGAGGAACTGGTGCTGAGCTGGGTACGGTTGCTGCTTGATGCTGGTGGCATTGGGTTATGCTTGGTGGAGTCATTTCCTTGCCTGGTTCGACATCTTGGGTCAAGGGAGTACTGATACTCATCATGAGGTCAAACTTTTCCTGCATTTGTTTCACTTGCTCCATCAACATTGCTACATGGGGGTCAATGGGGACTCTTGAGTTACTGGAACTCGCCATAGGACTTTTATCAGCAGAGGGAACCATAGTAGCAGACTGGTGAAACTGACGGCTGAATTCATTAAGTCCGGTAGGTGACAGCTGAAAACTTGAATCATCCTTTGGCAACTCATGATTGCATTCGGGTGGGTATAGGGGCTTCAGAACATAGCCACATAACTCAAACTGATTATGTGAAGCTGGAGCATAAACTGGCAGGTATTGCTGGAACTGAGAGACAGGTGGGGTGAAACCCAATCCGTTCTGGGGAGCTGAGGGCGATGGAGCCCTGATGGCCTAGGATGTTGGAAAGGATTGAGGAGGAGTGGTCCTTGGCAAGGGATTGCATGTGGATGGGGGAAGGTATTGGCTGTAGGATGGAAGGTCTTGGTTATAGGATGAAGGGACTGAAATCACTGTTTCTGAAGTCTCATCTTCGACCACTACCAGAGAACCATTTGACTCAACTGTTATCTGAACTCCATGACGACGGAGCGCATCAATGAGCATGGCTTGCCATTCCTCATGAACCTTATGGGCATTTTCCAAGGCCAGGACTAACTCTTCCTTCCTAACCATCTGATTTCCTGCACCCTCATTGTTTTCTGTCAAATGCGCCATTCGACTCTACGAGGCGACAAAGCCGACGATTCTGCCGAACTGTCTGAACCTAAGGTTTTCTACACTGAAAAGCCGCTGACCCAGTATTCTTGCCCACTTCTTTCTCGCTGCGGGAAAGGGACAGGCATGGTTTAGACTTGGGGATAGGTAAGGTTCAGATTCGAAGGTAGGTAACATTTAGACTCGGAGGTAAGTGTTTAGGCTAAAGGCTCAAGTAACATGCACTTACCCGCTTAAGTTTTGCTTAAAACACATTTTCTCCCAATCCTAATTGATCGAGAAAGATTGGTCCTTGAAAGGCCGAGATCAAAAATCGAAGATCGGACCGAGGAGGTCACGACCGAGAATTTGACCGCGAAAGAGGGAGAGATGGAAAATCGGGGATCGGACCGAGGAGGTCACGATGAGGGATTTGACCGCGAAAGGTCGAGATGGAAAAATCGGAGATCGGACCGAGGAGGTCTCGACTAGGGATTTGACCATGAAAGGTCGAGATGGGAAAAATTGGAGATCGGACCGAGGAAGTCACGATGAGGAATTTGACCTTGAAAGGTCGAGATGGAAAAATCGGAGATTGGACCGAGGAGGTCACGATTAGGGATTCCAGAAATAAGACCATGCAATTATGATAATTGTTCAAGTTTACTTAAAATAGTGTCTTTTATTTATTTCTATTTGGTTGGAAAAGGGGTTCTGCCCTTCTTTTTCGCAACTACTCTAGATCCTGGATCAGTGGGTTCCGTCACTACGTCTATAAGCCCCTCGTATTCCACATGTATTTCGACCTCCCAGGGTGGACAGCCCCGGGCGAGGGTCCTATAGGGCACGCGGATCCCATCGACCGAGAGAGAAGAACGCTCCTAACGGGTCTAGCAGGTCATAGGAACTTTTAATGCACGAGCGATACGGATTATAGTCAAGGCAATACCGGGAAAGTCTCGTCTTTCAGCCTTAACAGAATTTTGGCAGAATTTCGCTTGCGCGATTGACGTTTTGACTTTTCGGTAATGTCCGAGAAGATAATAGGCATGGGTCGGGCGGTAAAAGCCGGATGACACAGTGTCACATTGAACTTCGTTGCATACGTCGTGCGTGAGTCAAAATCGAAGTCAATGCCAGGTTAAGATCTTGCCAATTTTTCCTTGTCGGAATTTTGGCAGAGCTTCGCTTGAGCGAAAGATCTTTTGGATTTTTGGCATGGACTCGGTCTCGACTCTTACGCATTCCGTGCGGGTCAAGGTCGAAGTCAATGTCGGAGTCAAGATTCTACCGATTTTTACTTGTCGAAATTTCGGCAGAATTTCGCTTGAGCAAAAGATCTTGACTTCCGTTATGGACTAAGGCTTGACCTTTACGGGGATATGCAACTGGGCTATATGACATGGACTAGACCAAAAACCAACCAAAAAGTCACAGTTTTTTGAAACGTGTGACACGGACAGTGTATTGGTCGACACTGGCTGCCATGGGAGTTTGGGGTGATTCCGTGCGCGCCCGGGAGCATCGTAAGGCTGTCCATGACTGCAGCTGAAAAACCACTCCGGGTTTAAAGGGACGTGCGTGCAAAGTGTACAGGATATATAAGGTGCGCGTAGTGTGCGACCTCCTAAAAATATTCCTTTTTGAGTTAAAACAGAGATTTTCATAAATGTGTTTTAAAGGAATGATTTTTCGGGATGGGGGAAAATGCAACAGATAAGGCACGTAAATTTTTCTCGGGAGCCCCGCCTTGAACCGAATAGCCCCAAGCCGCCAAGGCCGCGATTAACCTCAATTTTTCCCGGTGGAATTGCCACCGAGGCCGCCCTGGTCGAATCCAAGGAGGATTGAGCCGTACGACTGCATGGATCAATTTTCCAGGTTCCACTCCTTTGCTATTTCAGGTTGTTTCCCGAATATTTTAGGCACCTTTTAGCCTTGAGAAGGCTTCCTGTTCAAAGTATGCACAATTCCCAAGATGCAAATGATGCAATGCAAGGCAAAGAAAGCAAGCACGATAATTGGAATCCGCGATGGGAGTCTAACCCGCTCAAAGGAAAAAAGCTTTCTTATTATTTTTTTTCGAAAAGGGATACCGGTACGTGGGATTGTTAAACCACCGTTTATCTCAAGCCCCGAGTTAGGGAGCGATACAGGAAGGTTAGTGGTTTCCACCTATATAACAGGCATCGTTTATTTTGAAAATGAAAGCTTTTCTCCTTTGGAATGTCCCCAGCTGAGTCGCCAAACTGTGAATGTGTGTTCGAATTCTAAATTTTTGTTTTTTAGATCGGATTCACGCGAGTTTGAAAACATCCGGTTTAATTTGAAAAACGGAGTCGCCACGCCATTTTGATTTCCTTCAAACTTTGAAAAAAATGATTTTTTAGGGTTCGGAGGTTAAGTTACCCCTTGGGAAAAACGGATCGTCGTTCACCCAAGGTGCCTTGCCGTAGCAAGTCTCCCTAGATTCCATTTTTCGTGCTTGCTTGCGTACTTTCTTGTGTGCATGTGTTGAAAAAAGAGGGGGGGGGGAATGTCCCAAGTGGTCTTCCGGACGTACAAACCATTTAGTTGGTTGTCGTTCGGGATTCCTTGGATCTTTATGTGTTCGGGACTTTGATCCCGTCCTCATCTTGGACTTGTGATCATCGCTTTTTAACCTTGGGACTTGCGTGATCGAGAGAAAGACTCTCTTTTATAGTCCAAAATGAGGTTCTTTAGGAAAGGAGTGACCTTAGCCCATCAATCCTACGCCTTGAGACGGTTGAGCTTATATGGGAGCTATCGTGCTCGTCTCAAGCGATTATCGGAGATATAGGTTCAAGGTTTTATCCCTTTCTAAAGAGATTGTGGCACCTTTAATGGAAGAAACGATGTAAAGATAGGATCTTTACATCGGTCCATTCCGAAGGTTGCTAATGGGGACATGGGGAAATGCATGTAAAAATTACATTTTTAATGAAAATATGACATTTTGGGTTGCAAAGGATTCTTTTGATTGCAAAGGATGCTTCTTAGTTTGCAAAGGATGCTTTCTATGTAAAGAAACGATTTTTATGCAAAGGATGCATTTTTATGAGGAAAATAGTATTTTAGGTGCAAATGATGCATAAAGATGTTATTTTGAAGGCAAAAGGATGCTACTTTGATGTGAAGAAATGACTTTTAGTGCAAATGATGCACCTTTAATATAAAAAAGAGATTTTAATGCAAAGGATGCTAATTTGAATGCAAAGGAATGATTTTTAATGCATGAAAATGGGTTTTAGGTGCAAAGGATGCACCTTTAGTGTAAAGAAATGATTTTTAAGAGCAAAGGACGCTATTTTTGGTGCAAAGACAACATTTTCAATGCAAAGGATGCAACTTTTATGTAAAAATGACATTTAAGTACAAAGGATGCTACTTTATGCAAAAAGGTGTCATTTTATATGACAAAAGATGTTCTTTGGATGCAAATGATGCTGCTTTATATGCAAATGTCCTAGTTTAAATGCAGATTGACATCTTGGAAAAGGTAAAAATCAGATTACAGACTGAAAAGATGAAGGTTCTGCAAACTGGCCAAAGTTGTCACGTGACATAGGTTGCCTATGTCGCGTGACATAGGTTGCCTATGTCGCGTGACATAGTTAGCCATTTGCAGAGACCTTAACAGCTGGGATCTACAGAGGCAACAAGGCATTAATATAGCCAAGTTACTTCACAAATAGGTCTCAGAGAGCAAGTATGTTAATAGTGAACACTTCAAGAGGGTGTGGATATGAGGGATCCACACTCATCTCGAGTGTTCATGCAAAAATAATGTCAAGCCGGAGCTATTCCATGAAATGGTATGCAATCAGATATGGATCTAAGCAATATGATACTAAAGCATGCAACTTTAATCAGGATACATCATTATCAACACATTTAGCATATAGATGTCATGTATAATGAAGATAGGGAAAGCAAAAGGGGTAGAAAATCGTTACCCTTGAAGACCACGACTCCCTATATCAAGTTAGATATAGGAGCCTTCAAACAGCAACCTTCGGGACTGAGATCAAGCCTTGGTTTCGTGAGAGCCGTTGGTTCTTGAGGTGTATAGGAAGTGTGTGTGGGATTGTTTGAATGGTGGGTGATTTTAGGGAATTAGGGGGTGTTTTGGGTGTATATGAGGAGAGGTTATGCTTCTGGGCGTATTCTCTATGGAGTGACACTGAGGAGTGAAAGAGGCTCCCCCAAAATGAGAGGTGCAGGCCTCTATTTATAGGCAGCATGGCAGTGGCTTAGTATGTCGCACGACATAACAAGCCATACCCGCTTTCCTTCTAGAAACATGCAAGGTGGCAGATTCTAGAACTTACCATGGCATGGTATGTCGCACGACATAAGTAGCCTCATCCAGTTTCCTTCTAGAAACATGCAAGGTGGCAGTCTTCTAGAAGTCTTCATGGCATGTTATGTCCCACGACATAACAAGCCTTATCCATTTACCTTCTAGAAGCCTGCAAGGTGGCAGCTTCTAGAAGGGAATTCTGCATAAAAGAAAAACGTGTTTCTTTAATTCCAAGCAGTCCCTTCACCCCTCGGAAGGTTCGGAACAGTTCCGGAATTGCTCCGGAAGTTCGGGGAATTGCCGAGAAAATAAACCGGAAGGCATGAGCCAGATTTGGGTACTTACAGTCGCGAGCTTTCCGGCCTCGATCGAATGCTCAGGTATGTGCTGATCGCGTTCTGGTTATTTAGGCTTTGTACTTCTTTCGTCATTGCTTCGACTGTTTTTTTAATACTTCTGTTTCTTCATTGCAGTACTAGTCCCGAGTTGTGGATCGACTTTTGGGCCAGGTTATCGGGGCGAAGAGGTTCATTCGCAACCTCGTATCACGAGGGAATGCTCGGGGCTCGGAGAGGGTGGCGTGGCTGGGATCTAGTGCCTCCATGTGAAAGAGGTCCCCTATTCCTGCCAGCGAGACTATGCCAGGCAGGAGGTCTATGGAGACTCCTCGCGCTCAGCCTAGGGGGTCGATGGACGCTTCTCCTTCTGGCTATATGGACAGGAGCATGGAGCTCTCTCGGGATCATATCATCTTCGGAGGCATGGAGGGACCGGCAAGGGCTCCTCTTCACACGGCGGTGGTTACGGCGCTTTTAAGCCGCAGGGAGATTATGGGACTCCCTTACAGACCCAGGGGACGTACGACCAGAGTTTTGACGCCTTCTCCTTTAGGTACGACTTCTTTGCTGATATTGGTGAGACGTATCGAGGCGTTCCAGCTGATCCTGAGGACCGATTGTGGGCGCCTCCCAACTCCCGGACCTATAAACCGTGTCCCAGGATGGAGGGTCCCAAAATATACAATTTAAAAAAAAACTTTTCTTTACTTTAACTGGAAAAGTAAACAACCCTTTTTGAAAACAATATCAAAATAACCTCTCTACTCGGAGGCGATATATAAACCTATTTTAAATCAAACACAACCTATTTTTACAAACTATACAACTGGAAAGGCTTACTCAAGAAAACCATAAAACAAACCAACTTTAAGTTTACTTACAGCACAATATAACTGAAACATCTTTGTAAAACTTTATATACAAAACATTTCCCAAAAGAATAACAACCATAATCCAGCCCCAACTCACAAACCAACACATACCCTGACAACCCAAAAGATGTCCAAACTCTTCCCCCGGCCTCACTGGTCCAGTCCTCCTGTCTCAGCGGGATCTAAAACAATAAAGAGAGAAGGGAAAATCTCAGCAAGCTATTATGTATGCAGCAATATGCCATATAATATGCAACACACAAGCAGGTTGCTCAATATTGGAAAACAGTAAACACATTACGTTACCTTTTCCATCTGACCAGTAAGTCATATACTATGCAACATACAATCAGGTTGCCCAATATCAAGTATGCAACACATAAATAGGTTGCCAATATCACATTGGGAAAACAGTAAACACTTTACGTTACCTTTCCCTTTACCTTTCCAATCTGAATCATATGTCGTATAACAGTGGGAGTAATCCTCCTCTCATTCATGAACTGCTATTTGCATATCCATGGCTTATACGATCTCTATCGAAGACCCATTTAAGTTATCAGCAATCTAGAACTGACTGCACATATACACAGAAGTTGTGCACCCCCCCCCCCCTAAACCGTGGCCACAGAAGGGGGAGAGGTTATAAGTATAAGGCAATCTAAACACCTTATGAAATATCTTCTCATAAGTGATAGTATTCCATATACACAACATGGAACTATAACTCATGTTAAATCAATCACAATAGCGCACATGTATTTCAACACTATTGAATAACAACACAATCCAATGACATGGTATTAATACTCATGCTCAACCAAATGTACAGTGCAGCATGTATTAAACACTATATGCACACAAATATTGAATATGTAAACACTTATTGGCACAATGTATATCACCTAAGTCCTACATATTCATTACACAATTTATAATCTAGTAACAGGGGGTTAACACTCCTCCCCAAACCAATACAGTAGTGCTACCTATATTTACGCACTATATAACCTAATAACCATCTAGGGTCAACCACGTAGAGATACAACACCCTATAAGTAGCCCTACGCATTCATAATATAATATTAGACATCTTCTTTAAAGGTTCCATAACGAATTACCAAGTTTTACAAACTTTGGTTTAAGTTTCACCATTGCCTTTCAAGCATTTTCAGATCAATAGTTAAAGCTCTTCCCTATATCATTTTGGCCCATTTCAAACTCCATGGTATAGTACTAAACTTGTACTAGATGTGTAGTTAAAGAGTGACTCAAGCCATACTCACTTGCTTAGGTCCATAAGCCTACAAAGTCAACCCCAGAAACCTGTCCTGGCACGAGTCGTGATGCTGGGAACGAGTCGTTCCCAAACCCTGCACGACTGATCCAGTTTTCACGACTAGTGACCCAACAGTCACTCTATGTTGCATGAATTGGGATGTCATGGTCACGACTCGTGCTTCAGGGCACGAGTCGTGCCCAACATCAGAAGCCCAGGTTGAAGCTGCTTTTCACACAACAGCCAAGGCATGGAACTCATTCACTCCTACCCAGCTGAACCAAGTCTCCAACCCCAGTATAAAAACAGGTTTGAGACCATAGTATACTCCCTTCATAACCCCATAACATATATACATCAACCTTACAATTAATCCAAACATTCCTTGATCAATTATCAATCCATAACTTACCACTTTTCACTCTACTCATTTGCAGCCCATAGTTCATCATTTTAAAAGCCACAAATCATCAAAAATACATCATATACTCATAATAACATCCTTATACAAGGCATGAATAGTTATTGAAGGGAACCATAACAACTTACTAAAATAAAAAGAAGATAAAATCGGCTCTTCTTGCTCCAAACAACTTCCTTAGCAATAATTCAAAGACGGAATCAACAACAACTCAAGGAATGAATTTCTGGGATTTTTGGAAGTTACCTAGGGTTTCAAGCTCTTTCTTGGCTGGGAGAAACTTTGAGAATACTGAGGAAATAATAAGGCTTCTTGAAGAAGCTAAAAGGATATTTATATAAAGCATTTTTCACACAAGCTCCTCCAAGTTTAAAAAATCAACAAACGACCACCTTAAGGTTATACTTACCCCTAAGCACCTCGACACTTTCATAACACTATCAATTCAAAATTCATGTGTTAACACTTTACTACACAAAACTCCCATTTCCTTTACTTAGACATTATATGATTCAATCAAGTTAATAACATCTAAATTCACGTATTTCATCACAAGTATCAAAATGAACACGTAAGCAAACCGAATGCCAACAAGCAAAGGATGAGATGCAATGTAAACTCCACCCCACGTGCTTCACGTGTGACCAAAATGTTCCTAGGTTTAGTGTCGTGATACTCAATCCCCCTTAAATAAAATTTGTCCCGAATTTGGACTTCACTTACCTGAATGATCAAACAACTCAGGATACTTCTGCCTCATCTCAGATTCCAATTCCCAAGTAGCTTCCTCAATGGTGTGATTCTTCCAAAGTACTTTCACCACAGGAATACTCTTGGTACGCAATTCCTGGACCTGCCTCTCCAGAATTCACAAAGGTACCTCTACATAAGTCATATCCGCCTGGACATCCTCAGGAGGAGAACTCAGAACATGAGAGAAATCATAACAGTACTTCCTCAACATGGACACATGGAACACATCATGGAGAGAAGAAAGAGATGTAGGTAGAGCCAATCGATAGGCTAACTCACCTACCTTCTCAAAAATCTCAAAAGGACCAACAAATCTAGGAGCCAACTTCCCTTTGTTACCAAACCTTTTGATCCCCATTCTTGGTGAGATCTTCAAGTACACAAAATCACCAACCTGAAAGGATAACTCCCTTCTTCTAGTGTCGGCATAACTCTTCTGGCGACTCTGGGCTGTCTTCAATCTGTCACAGATCACCTTGATCTTCTCAGTTGAGTCTCTAACCAAATCTGGACCCCAAAGTTTAGCCTCACCAACCTCATCCCAACACATTGGGGACCTACATTTCCTCCCATACAGTGCCTCATATGGTGACATCTCAATGCTGGATTGGTAGCTATTGTTATAGGAAAATTCCACTAAAGGCAAATGGTCTTCCCAAGATAACTGGAAGTCCATCACACAAGCCCGTAACATGTCCTCAAGAATCTTAATGGTCCTCTCAGTCTGTCCATCAGTATGAGGATGAAATGTTGTACTAAAACTCAACTTGGACCCCAAGGCTTCATGCAAAGCCCTCCAAAACCGTGAGGTGAATCTCGGATCCCTATCAGATACAATGTTGACAGGTACCCCATGTAGCCTCACAATCTCGCGAATATACAACTGGGCCAATGTCTCCAATGAATACTTGGTTGAAACTGGTAGGAAATGAGCTAATTTGGTCAATCTGTCCACAATCACCCATATAGCATCCATCTTTCTCGGAGTAGGAGGCAATCCAGTCACAAAATCTATAGAATTGCCCTTCCACTTCCATTCCGGAATATCCAGTGGTTGAAGCAATCCTGCTGGCCTCTGATGTTCAGCTTTGATCTGTTGGCAAGTCAAACACTTTGATACAAATTCTGCAATCTCCTTTTCATGCCATTCCACTAGTAACCCCTCTTTAAATCCTGATATATTTTGGTGCTTCCTGGATGAATAGCAAATTGGGACTTATGGCCATCCTCTAATACCTGCCTTTTGATCTCTAGGGAAGAAGGTACGCAAATCCTACCTTTGAAGGTTAGAATTCCATCCTTGTTCAATGAAAACTCCCTAGACTTTCCATCTTGCAATTTCTCCCTAATTTTCTATAATTCGGCATCATTCAACTGAGCTTCCCTAAGATCCCCATATAAAGTAGGAACAGCTCTGACATTGGCAAACAACATATCACCTCTTACTTCCCGAGATACCAAGGACGATAAATGAGCCTTACGGCTAATAACATCAGCCACCACGTTAGCTTTCCCGGAATGATAAGAAATGACACAATCATAAGCCTTCAGAAGCTCCAACCAACGCCTATGTCTGTTGTTCAGTTACTTCTGGGTAAACAAGTATTTCAAGCTCTTATGATCTGTGAATATCTCAAATTTTGCTCCATACAAGTAATGTTTCCACTTATGCAACGCAAAAACAATAGCAGCTAACTCCATATCGTGGGTAGGATTATTCTGCTCCGCTGGTGATAACTTCCTCGAAGAATACGCAATTACCTTCCCATTTTGCATAAGTACACAACCCAATCCCTCGTTAGAAGCATCATTGAATATAACAAAGTTCTCACAACCCTCTGGAAGTGTAAGAATAGGAGCTGAAGTCAATCTCTTCTTCAGTTCAGTAAAGCCAGCTTCACACTTAGCATCCCATATAAATGGTACATCCTTCCAAGTCAATTTGGTCAACGGAGTTGCAATCCTCGAAAATCCTTCAATAAATCTTCGATAGTACCCCGCTAACCCTAGGAAACTACGAACCTCTGTCACTGTAGAAGGTTGTTTCCAGTTGACTACGACATCAATCTTTGCAGGATCCACTGCAATACCAGTACTGGATACCACGTGACCCAAGAAAGAAATCTGTTCTATCCAAAACTCACATTTGCTGAAATTTGCAAATAACTGTTTCTCACGAAGCACGAATAAAACAATTCTCAAGTGCCTCTCGTGATCTTCCCTGGATTTTGAGTATACCAGGATATCATCAATAAAAACTACCATAAAACTATCAAGATACGGCTTAAAGATCCTGTTCATCATGTCCATGAACACCGCTGGTGCATTAGTCAACCCAAATGGCATAACAAGAAATTCATAATGCCCGTACCTTGTTCTGAAAGCTGTTTTAGAAACATCATCTCGCTTGATTTTCAACTGATGGTATCCGCTACGTAAATCCAACTTAGAATATATAACGGAACCTTGGAGTTGATCAAATAAATCATCAATGTGAGGAAGAGGATATTTGTTTTTAATAGTAGCTTGATTCAGTAGTCTGTAATCAATACACAACCGCAATGTACCATCCTTCTTCCTAACAAACAAAACTGGTGCTCCCTAGGGTGACACACTGGGACGAATAAAGCCTCTGTCTAACAACTCCTGCAATTGAATTTTCAATTCTTTTAACTCAGCTAGAGCCATTCTGTAGGGTGCTTTAGAAATTGGTAAAGTACCCGGTAATAAGTCAATACAAAATTCCACTTCTTTATCTGGAGGCATACTATACTCAGTTGAGAATACGTCAGTGAACTCATTCACAACTGGAACACAAGCTAGTTCAGGAGACTTCTTATTAGAGTCTAACACATATGCCAAGTAACCCTCACACCCTTTTGATAACAACTTTCTAGCCTTTAGTGCAGAAATAACATGAATGCCAAATAAAGACTTATCAGCATCAAATATAAACACAGGCACATCAGGCATAGAAAAGGTGACTCGCTTTCTGCGACAGTCCACCAAGGCATGACAAAAACTCAACCTGTCCATACCTAATATAACATCAAAATCTCGAATTGATAACTCTACCAAATCCACTGGCAATACATGCCCACATATAATCACCTCACAATCATGATAGATCAAAGAGGATTCGAGGTGTTCTCCCATAGGAGTAGAAACCTCTAACACATAAGGTAACATCTTAGGCAACTTATGCAATGTAAATGCAAAATTAGATGCCACATAAGAATGAGACTATCTAGGGTCAATAAGAATACGAGCCCTGACCCCTGAGACAGGGACAATACCTCTAATCACCGCAGTGGGATCTACCTCACCTCGGCCTAAGGCAAACACTCTGCCTTGCACTTTCTCTTTTGGTTTTCCCTCAACATCTCTTTTCACACCACCTCTGGGCTGATCACCTTGCTGTTTACCACCCGGAGCTTGACCATTTTTGAATTTAGGACAATCCTTTTTGAAGTGCCCCATCTCTCCACAGTTCAGACATTTACCCTGTTTCCTCCAACAGTTGTCTTCAGAATGCCCTATCCTCTTGCAAAAGTTGCAAATAGTCCCAAATTGATGGGATACAGGCCTTGTTGAAACTGTGACTGTTCCTCCCTTAGCCACTCCATAAATTGAAGCTTTAGGCTGAATCTTGCCCTGCCCTGAACTCTGGCCTTGAGACTTAACCTTGCTTCCACTAGCCTCTGATTTACCCTTATGTTCCTCA
The DNA here is from genome assembly GCA_022495995.1 of Adenophora triphylla var. japonica. Classification (NCBI taxonomy): domain Eukaryota; kingdom Viridiplantae; phylum Streptophyta; class Magnoliopsida; order Asterales; family Campanulaceae; genus Adenophora; species Adenophora triphylla. Next base: position 56,742 of record JAFEMH010007500.1, on the reverse strand, counting down.
ATGTCATTCTCAATTCTGTAGGCCATATTAACTGCTGCCTGATAATTAGGAAAATCATGAGTCAGCAACTGTTTCCTGAATTCCAACCTCAATCCTTTAACAAACTGGTAAACCCTCCTGCTTTCATCTGGTACTAGGTGTAGACAATACCTTGCCAGTTATGTAAATTTAGCTGAGTACTAGGCTATTGCCATTGCCCCCTGCTCAAGTTTCATAAATTCTACCTCCTTCTTATCTTTGGTAATCACTGGTATGTAATGCTCTTTGAACCTGCTAGTGAAGTTGTCCCAAGTCTGGGGCATATGATCCCGCTCCCAGCTTTCTTTAAGGATTTGCCACCAATGCTCGGTAGGACCCTCTAATTTAAACACTGCACATCTTACTTTTTCTTCATCTGTACTCTCCATTGCAACAAAGATTTTATTCATAGCTTCTAGCCACCTCTCTGCTATCAATGGATATGGATCCCCGTTGAAACTGGGTGGAGCCAATTTGATGAACTTTTCTAGCCCCTGTGTTGGCCTTGCCTTAGGTTGCTGCTGTGCTCTACCCTGAGCTGCCGTGTTCTGAAGGAACACCCTAAACATAGCCATCATCTCAGCATTTGGGTTTCCCCCAACTCGCTGATCACCGATGTTCCCCTGATCTCTCTGCTGGGCATCCCCAGTCCCAACCATTACAATGATCCCTGCATTAAACACTCGGCGTCAAATATCACACACTCCCCCTTAGACTAGACATCTACCCTTGACTTCTAGCCAAAGCTCAGATACCAACTGTGGGCGCCTCCCAACTCCCGGACCTATAAACCGTGTCCCAGGATGGAGTGTCCCAAAATATACCATTAAAAAAAAAACATTTCTTTACTTTAACTGGAAAAGTAAACAACCCTTTTTGAAAACAATTTCAAAATAACCTCTGTTGATGTTAGATCATGTGTTGTCATCCCAAGTGTTGCAAACCAGTGTTGCCACTGGTGTTGCCAAAAGTGTTGCCATTTGGAATTGGCGACACTGAGTTAGTTACTGTATTTTTCACAAATATTAATGGGTAAATTAATGTTTATATAACAGTAGTTAGTCACCTTAAAATGAGCTTAAAATCAGCAACAGAAACAGCCCAGGCGTTAATCACGAAGAAGAAGAAGAAGTTAACAAATAAACATGTGTTTATTTGTTTAATTGATGACCAAGCCAGGAGATATTTTATTCAGCTATTCTGGGGGAGAACAAGTCAGAGTACAAGGCAATCAAAGCTAAGAGGTACAAGCATGAGAAGCAAGAGAAGACTAGGTCTCCTACAATGAAGGCGAGAAGGCTATTTTGGAGGAAACAAACCCAAGGCTGTTAGCTGATCATTTGAGTAGGCTCCAAGACTTTGTGGCCTATAAATAGTGCAGTGGATCTTCATTGAAGATCATCCAATTCAGAAAACGCAAATCTGCACAAGAAAAGTAGAATTCTGCTCTCAAGTGTTGCCATTCAGTGTCGGCAACACTTTGTCCAACACTCGAATATTTCATATAGATTTTTATATTTTTGTGAGGTTTTTGAGTGTTTATTTACTGAGAGAATTCGTGTATGTTGTTCCTTATATCAGGGTTCGTTTATCATTAAGGAACAACCTCGACCTTGTATTGAATTCATATTATTAATAGAAAGGTCTTGCCTTTTAGGCACCCATCAAGTTATATATTTATATAACTTGATAAAAATTATATTCTTGTGTATTGCTTTAATTCTTCCGCTGCAAATTATATTTATTTCTATTGATTTGTGCTTTTTCTAGAATTGGTGAATGTGTTGTTGTTAGTGTCATCAACACTAAGAACAACACCTGTGAGTTTTATCTCACCTTGTGAGTTTCGTCTCATAAGTTCTTAGCCATAGACAATTTCAATTGGTATCAGAGCCTAGCACTTGATATACTAAGTGTTTAGATCCTTTTGTCATGGCTTATGATCCTGCAAACCCTAATCAAAAGAGATTACCGGTTTTAGACGGATCTAATTATGCTTATTGGAAGATTCGCCTACGCTCGCATATCAAATCAATTGATCTTCGGGCTTGGCGATCTATTTTAAATGGTTATTCTGTTCCAATGCTTCCTCCGGATGACGATGGTGACGTACAAGTCAAACCTGAATTCGAGTGGACAATTGAAGAGAATAATCTTGCTAGTTTCAATGAAAAGGCACGGAATGCCATCTATGAATGGGTTGACATGCATATGTTCAAACTCATTCAAAATAGTCCCTCTGCAAAAGATGCTTGGGATACTTTACAAAGATTTTGTGAAGGAGATGGCGTGTCCAGAAACAAAGCTTAGAGGTCTCACTAGTAGATTTGAAAGATTAAGAATGGGTGAAAACGAAGACATCTCGTCTTATTTTGAAAAGTTGATTGATATTTCAAATGCTTGTCAAGTATTAGGGAGCCTTTTACAAATAAACAACTTGTTTCAAAAGCTATTCGTACTCTTCCCGAACGTTTTAATATTAAAGTTTCGGCTATTGAAGAGGCCCATAATCTTTCAACAATGGACATCAACTCCTTAATGAGTATTTTGAAAAACTTTGAGTTGAATCTCAATGAACAAACGGAGGCTTCTAAAGGCAAGAATATTGCCTTAAAAGTCGAATCTTCGGACACATGTGTGGACGATGAAGATGAAGTCTTCGAGGAGTTAGATGAAAATACTAGTGTAGCTTTACTTGCAAAGAGATATAATTCTATGGTTAGAAAATTTAACAAAGTGCAGGTAAAGGCTAAGGACCAAATGGCCAAAACCTCTAGTTTTGTGCCAAGGAGAAGTCCTCCTCCAAATCAAAAGGATATCCCACCAAGGCGTGCATCCTCGGAAAAGATCCGGTCCGATCCTAAGTACATTGAATCTATTCAATGTCATGCTTGTTCCGGTTGGGGTCACTATGCCAATGAATGTGCTAACACCTTGAGAAAGGCGGGCAAAAACTTGTGGGTATCTCTTAGTGATGGAGAGGAGGAAGGAACGGAGAAAGAAGAACAGACGGAGCAAGTAGTCATGATGGCCATGGTAGAGGAGCTACCTTCGACTGAGAGTGTTACTTCAAGTGTCATTACAGATTTGACAACACTTGACACAACATTGGTGACTTCTTCGAAAGTGTTGCCCCAAGTGTCGTCCAGGAATTGGCAACACTTGGCACAACACTCAGGTATGATTCTTTAAATGATCTTAATTTGCATGGTTCAACTGATTTAAATTCGAAGAGATTATAGAGGATGATCTTGATAAAGATGAACTTATTTGTGAATTAAAAAACCTCTATAAATCTCTCCTCGTGGAATGGAAAAAGGAGAATAAGATGGTGGTTTTCTTGAAAAAGGAAAATCGGGATCTTAAGAACTCCTTGACTCGGCTAGAAGCTCAACTCGGTAGGAGAGAATTGGATCTTGATAAAATCAAGGCCAAACTCAACCTAGCCGAATCCACCTTCAAAAAACTCAACACGAGTTCATCCAAATTGGATGAAATACTCAAATTGAGTAAGCCTACGAAAGCCGGTCTTGGGTTCCAAGAATCACTTGAAAGTATTACCTCTTCCTTGTTTGATGTTGAAACTAAAAATTGTTTTGTAAAAGAGCGTGTCAAGGAAAAGGGTAGCACTTCTAGTGATTCCTCGATCAATCCAATGAGTGTGGATCTTGTCACAAAGCTGGACATTTAAAACCAGATTGCATTTTCCTACAAAAGAAAATGTCCGGTCTTCAAGTGTCGTCTCAAGTGTCGCCGGTCTCTCGGGGCAACACTTATGGCAACACTGGTGAACGTAAATCCAGATTTTCAAAAAGGGTTGGTTACCCAAGGAAAAGCGAAATGCTATGTTGTTTATACGGCCTTAAGGACTAACATTGCGGAACTTGGTACTTTGATAGTGGTTGTTCACGTCATATGACTGGTACAAAATCATTCCTAACAGAGTACCAACCTATTCAAGGAGGCTCGGTGACTTATGGTGGTGGAGGCAAGAGTGAAATAGTTGGTAAAGGAACACTTTGGATATTGTTGGTTTTCCTCCTTTGAAAAATGTCTTGCACGTAGATGGTTTACTTGCTAATTTAATTAGCATTAGCCAACTATGTGATGACAATTTGGAGGTAAAATTCAATAAAAATACCTGTGAAGTGTTTGATAACACTAACTTTTGTGTCATGACTGGAATAAGATCAAGTGATAATTGCTATCTGGTTGGTAATAAATCAGTGTGCAATTTGACAAAACTTGATGATATTAGGTTATGGCATCAAAAGTTAGGTCATTCTCATTATAGGAATCTTGAGAAGATTATCAAACATAATGCCGTCAAAGGTGTTCCTAAACTAGACCTCAAAAACACCGTGATGTGTGGTGACTGTCAAAAGGGTAAGCAAACTCGTGTTGCTCACAGTGTTGAACAACACAATGAGCAACACTCAGGAACAACACATTGTTTTCAGCTTCTACATATGGACTTGATGGGTCCTATTGAGGTAGAAAGCTTGGGAGGTAAGAAGTATGTTTATGTAATAATTGACGATTTTTCTAGATTTACATGGGTGTATTTCTTAAGAGAAAAATCTGAAACTTTTGATAAATTTACTCACTTAGCCTCTAAAATCAAAAACATGTTTTGTTCTCCTATTTTTCGAATAAGATCAGATCATGGTAGAGAATTTGAAAACATCTCCTTTTCTACTTTTTGTAGTAAAAGGGGATACACCATGAGTTTTCGGCACCCAAAACACCACAACAAAATGGTGTTCTTTGAAAGGAAAAATAGGACTTTAATGGAAATGGCTCGTGTTATGCGAATTGCTAGAAATATTTCTAAAGGTTTTTGGGCCGAAGCATTAAACACGGCTTGTCACACTACAAATAGAGTTTTCTTAAGACCCGTACAACTATGACACCCTATGAGATTTTAAATGGAAAGAAACCTACGGTTCACTATTTTCATGTGTTTGGGTGTTTGTGCTACATTTTAAATGACCGGGAATACTTAGGAAAACTTGATTCTAAGAGTGACAAAGCCATCTTTCTTGGCTACTCTCAAAACAGTCATGCTTATCGTGTCTATAATTTGAGGTTAAAAGTGATTCAAGAATCGGTAAATATTGAATTTAACGATTACTTGAGTGCCACAGAGAACCGGTGATGATATACCTCGACTTTACTAGAAGAAGTCGAACAAAGGGCTGAACAGAATCGATTCAGCCATTGCAGCCACAGATTCAAGTGTTGCTCCAAGTGTCGCCCCTGAAATGGCAACACACGAGGCAACACGGGAGAGAACAGACGGTGGCTGGAAATTACGAGAGCGTGACTCGAAGGAGAAGATGGATTGGTGTACCATCAAGGCGGGAGAGATCCCCGGCTCGAATTAGAAATTATCATCCCATTACTCAAGTAATTGGTGATGTTAATGAAGGGGTTAGAACAAGGAACAAGGAGCCGGTTGATTACGAGAGATATGGTTAGGTATGTGTGTATGTCCTCCACATACTCTCGGGTAAAACACTCTGTTTCGTTTCCTCTGTTGAACCAAAAAATGTGATTGAGGCCTTAAATGATAAATTTTGGATTCAAGCTATGCAAGAAGAGCTTGAACAATTTACCCGTAACGAGGTTTGGTGTTTAGTTCCACGTCCTTTAAATACTAACATTATTGGAACTAAATGGATTTACAAAAACAAATCGATGAATTGGGTAATATTGTTCGTAATAAAGCTCGTCTTGTGGCTCAAGGCTATACACAAGTGGAAGGAATCGACTTTGACGAGACCTTTGCACCTGTGGCTAGAATTGAGTCAATAAGACTTCTTCTTGCTATAGCTTGTTATCTCAAAATCACATTGCACCAAATGGATGTCAAAGCGGCTTTCTTGAATGGGTACTTAGATAAAGAGATCTATGTTGAGCAACCCAAAGGGTTTGAAGACCCATTCCACCCAGACCATGTATACAGACTTGATAAGGCCTTATATGGCTTAAAACAAGCTCCTCGTGCATGGTATGGGCGTCTAACAAGCTTCCTTCTTGAATATGGATTTGTTAGAGGAGAAGCCGATAGGACATTATTTATTCTTATGGAAAATAAAGAGCTTGTCATTGCTCAAATCTATGTTGATGACATAGTTTATGGTTCCACATCTAAAACATGTTTACAAAATTTTGTGGAAGCTATGACATCTACATTTGAGATGAGCATGATAGGAGAACTTAATTATTTCCTAGGATTGCGGTGAAACAATCGAATGATGGAATCTTCATCACTCGAGCAAGTATGCTAAGAGTCCGGTGAAAAGATTTGGATTGGAGAGTGCCAAGAGCTCTAAAATACCTATGGGATCATCTCTTAAGGTAACCAAAGATCGGGCAGGGGAGGATGTTGACCCAACTCGTATAGATCCATGATAGGTAGTCTTCTTTATCTTACGCCGGTCGTCCCGATATAATGTTCGGCGTAGGTGTTTGTGCTAGATATCAATCTTGCTCCTAAAATTTCTCACCTAAATGCTTTGTCAAGAAAATCATCAAGTATGTGTCCGGGACAAGTGAATTGGGAATCTGGTTCACCAAAGACACTAATACCAACTTAGTTGGTTTTAGTGACTACGATTGGGCGGGGATATAGATGACGAAAGAGTACTAGTGGGGTTGTTTTTCTTGGGTAATAATCTAGTGTCATGGTACAAGTCGCAAGCAAAACCGTGTTTCTCTCTCGACCGCCGAATACGAATATGTGGCGACGGGGAGTTGTTGTTCACAACTAATATGGTTAAAACACATGCTTGATGACTATGGTCTTGATAGTAATATCTTGACCATGTATTGTGACAATTTGAGTGCTATAAATATTTCCAAAAACCCCGTACAACACTCACGCACTAAGCACATTGATATCCGCCATCATTTTTTAAGAGATTTAGTAGAAAAGGAATTGATCCAAATAGAGCATATTGATACAAAACATCAACTTGCTGATATTTTGACCAAAGCCTTGGACCATGAGAGATTTTCAAGTTTGAAAAAATCTCTTGGTCTATGTTTTCTATAAATCTGTTAGTGTGGCCGTCAGTGTTACCAACACTCGCTGAACACTTTGTATGAGTTGTACATTATCTTTAAAATTTAAAAAAATATATATATATATATAGTTGTTTAATCCCAAATGGGGGGCATTTACTGACCTTTTTGTTCTAGTATGTGTACATGCTTAAGGTTAACATTTTTTTTATAAAATACCCCTTTGTGCTAAAAAGTGACAAAGTCACTCATATTGTTGTTGATATTTTAAAAAAAAAAAAAAGGGCAAAGCTTGTGAAAATTCCCAAAGGGAATATAATGTAGTGTTTTATACTAAGTATTAGGGACATGGAGCTCGCTACTACAGTGTACCCTACTTGAAAGGTATAAAACTTACTAATTGTAGCTTTACACTTTAATAAAAAACTCGGGGCACGGAGCTCGCTACTACGATGCTTCCTTGTAAATAAATAAAGTGTAAAGTGTGCTTAAAAATTGCCTAAGAAAGTATAGTTATATATGTTAAAAAATATCAAGGGGATTTTATTTAAAAATGTTGCCTTGTGTGTCACGCAACATTGCTAGTAACACATTAGTAGATGCTACATTAATTTTTATTTTCTTGTTTTTGTTTTTGTTAATTAAATTTTAAATTTCCAAAAGTCTATTTTCTTATATTTAGAGTTTGTGAAATTTAAAAGGTTTTTAGCAAAAATTTTTATTTTTGTCAATCTAAGTGTAATTTTGTAATATCTATTTTTTAAAATTCATCTCTTTGAATTTTGAAAAACACAATTTTATGGATATTACTAAAATTATGTTTAGTTATTATTAAAAAATTAAAAATTAAAAAAAAAAAAAAAAAAAAAAAAAAAAAAAAGGGATTTTTTTTAAAAATGGCGGATAACTCTTGAGTTTGTTGGGATTTTTGAGAGATAAGTGGAGATTTAATTAATTTGACATTGTCAAATCAATTAAATCCTACCACTATTCACTCATTAAAACCTCTCTAAACCCTCACTCTCTCTCTTCTCGTTGCTCTCTCTCTCTCTAGGCGTTAAACCGAAACCCTTGTCCAGTTCTTCGTCTTCCTCGTTCTTCTTCAATCCTCCATGGCAAGCACCAAAAATTCACCCCAAATTTCATCACCCATGGAAATTTCGCCTCTAGCTCCCTCTAGTGTTGCCTCAAATGTCGCCGTTCCAATGGAGATATCCCCTGCGACACTTTCGGCCACACCCTCAACCTCACCCTCATTAGACATTGTTGTCTATGATCCTTCCAAAATTCCCATTCCTATTAATCTTCCAGAAGCTACCCCCTCCATAGAGCTCACCTTCGCCCCTCAAAAGAAGACCAAGAAGAGAAAGGCGGTTGATGCCTCTTCGTCTTTGAGGGGTGGAGTGCGTAGACAATACCGAGAGGATCAAAACCTTGTTCAGTCCAAGATTCCTTCCAACACGGCCGATGATCCGGTAGAATGTGGAGGATAGCTCGAGTTCTTCTCTCAACATTTCGTCCGAGGAAGGTTCGGACCCAGCTTTTAAAGAGACAAAGGAGCCCTCATCATCTTCTGATGAGGATGAAGAAGCTTGGTTGGAAGATGAGGAAACTCTTGCTGAAGCTCAGTCCAAGTTGAAGAAGAAACAGAAAATTTCTGGTGGTGTCGCCCCAAGTGTTGCCGATGAAATGGCAACACCTGAAGCAACACCTGCTGCCAAGACCAAAGCACAATCGAGTTCTCCTTCGTATTCTCCTATTTCTGGCACGAGGTACACTCTCCTAATCCCTCTCAGGATACAAAGTCAGATTATGAGTCTTTTGGATTTTATGAACGTCCTTTTCTTTCGGATGAATTTTATGGTGAAACAAATTTAGATAAGTTTGTTGAAGATTCTGAGAAGAAAATTCTGAATGAAAAGAATATGTATGTGACTCAATTCAAGGAGTTAGGTGTGTATCAGTTTTTGGAGGATAGGATGTTTTTGCCTACGGTGACTAAAGTGTCATCGTACATTGAAAGTGTGGTTAGGAATTTCTATGCTCATCTTAGGGATAATATTGATGATAGGAATACCCCTCATTATGGAAAGATTTTTGTTAGGGGCAATATCTATGATTTTAATCCCTTGATCATCAACAAGGCATTCGGCCTCCCTAATGTCGAAGATGAGAGTTTGGAATATGATCCTAATGCCTTAGCCACCTTTTAGCGGAGGGAGAATCACCATTTGGTCTGATCACTTTAGGTCTACCCATCTCACTTCTTTGTTTAGCGTGCTCCACAAGATTTGTATAACAAATTGGCTTCCTACGGCAAACGAGAACACGGTCACTTTTGAGCAAGCTAATTTGTTGTACAAACTAGGCAAGAAACAAAGAGTTAACTTTGGGAGACTTGTATTTGCTCACCTTGCTGCATGGGCCAAAAAGAAAAAGACCTCCTCCTTCATATTTCCTTCCCTTATTTTCCAAGTTCTAATGTTCCAAAACCTTAAACCTTGGAATGGTGATAGTATCTCTGAAAAGCCTGTCTACTACAGAATTACCAAGCACTTTACAGAAGGTGATAGGCACAGGGATTTACCTTGGGTTTTGGTTACAAATGCTCCTCCAATTGCTGCCCCTGCTACCAGTGTCACCCCAAGTGTCGCCCCTGAAACCGGCAACACTTCTGGCAACACTGCTCCTGTAATGGTTGATGCTGCTATGGTACTTAATTTTTTCAATAGTCAGGTCAAGCACATTGACTCAGTAATTCAGGGGTGGTTGGACATGCGCACTGACATGATGAAAATGGTGGATTTAATTTCTTCCAAAATAGGGGGAGATAAGCCACCAAGGCGTGATGATGATGATGGAGCTGGAAATGCAGTTTAAAGATGGTTGGTTTGAATGGTGGTTGATTTTGGTGGTTTGGAACAAAAACAATTTTATTTGTTTTATTTTGGTTTGTAATGCTTAAACAAATTTTATTTCTGTTTATTTTTTTCTTTGTTTCGGCTGGAATTTTCTTCAAACGTGGATGGATGTTTTTTGTTGAATTGTGGAATGGTTGGTTTAAGATTTTAATAATTATTTTGGTTAGTTATTAATTTCGTATTAAGGGGGAGATTTTTGTAAAGATTTTGATACTTCATTTGCTTAATGGTTGATGTTTTGGATTGAAAAATATTTCAAAACATTGCCTGAAGGTTTATGTTGCCTCTATCAAAATCTCGTGGCATTTTTTTGTGGTTTTAGTTAAGTTTGACTAACTGTTTTTGAAAAGATCATCACATTGGTATTTTGTGAAGAAATCAGTAACTATGGGGGAGATTGTTAATGTTAGATCATGTGTTGTCATCCCAAGTGTTGCAAACCAGTGTTGCCACTGGTGTTGCCAAAAGTGTTGCCATTTGGAATTGGCGACACTGAGTTAGTTACTGTATTTTTCACAAATATTAATGGGTAAATTAATGTTTATATAACAGTAGTTAGTCACCTTAAAATGAGCTTAAAATCAGCAACAGAAACAGCCCAGGCGTTAATCACGAAGAAGAAGAAGAAGTTAACAAATAAACATGTGTTTATTTGTTTAATTGATGACCAAGCCAGGAGATATTTTATTCAGCTATTCTGGGGGAGAACAAGTCAGAGTACAAGGCAATCAAAGCTAAGAGGTACAAGCATGAGAAGCAAGAGAAGACTAGGTCTCCTACAATGAAGGCGAGAAGGCTATTTTGGAGGAAACAAACCCAAGGCTGTTAGCTGATCATTTGAGTAGGCTCCAAGACTTTGTGGCCTATAAATAGTGCAGTGGATCTTCATTGAAGATCATCCAATTCGAAAACGCAAATCTGCACAAGAAAAGTAGAATTCTGCTCTCAAGTGTTGCCATTCAGTGTCGGCAACACTTTGTCCAACACTCAAATATTTCATATAGATTTTTATATTTTTGTGAGGTTTTTGAGTGTTTATTTACTGAGAGAATTCGTGTATGTTGTTCCTTATATCAGGGTTCGTTTATCATTAAGGAACAACCTCGACCTTGTATTGAATTCATATTATTAATAGAAAGGTCTTGCCTTTTAGGCACCCATCAAGTTATATATTTATATAACTTGATAAAAATTATATTCTTGTGTATTGCTTTAATTCTTCCGCTGCAAATTATATTTATTTCTATTGATTTGTGCTTTTTCTAGAATTGGTGAATGTGTTGTTGTTAGTGTCATCAACACTAAGAACAACACCTGTGAGTTTTATCTCACCTTGTGAGTTTCGTCTCATAAGTTCTTAGCCATAGACAATTTCAACCTCTCTACTCGGAGGCGATATATAAACCTGTTTTAAACCAAACACAACCTATTTTTAGAAACTATACAACTGGAAAGGCTTACACAAGCCAACCATAAAACAAACCAACTTTAAGTTTACTTACAGCACAATATAACTGAAGCATGTTTGTAAAACTTTATATACAAAACATTTCCCAAAAGAATAACAACCATAATCAAGCCCCAACTCCCAAACCAACACATACCCTGACAACCCAAAAGATGTCCAAACTCTTCACCCGTCCTCACTGGTCTGGTCCTCCTGTTTCACTGGGATCTAAAACAATAAAGGGAGAAGGGGTGAGATAAAATCTCAGCAAGCTATTATGTATGCAGCAATAGGACATACAATATGCAACACATAAGCAGGTTGCTCAATATTGGAAAACAGTAAACACATTACGTTACCTTTTCCATCTGACCAGTAAGTCATATACTATGCAACACACAATCAGGTTGCCCAATATCAAGTATGCAACACATAAATAGGTTGCCAATATCACATTGGGAAAACAGTAAACACGTTACGTTACATTTCCCTTTACCTTTCCCATCTGAATCATATGTCGTATAACGGTGGGAGTAATCCTCCTCTCATTCATGAACTGCTGTTTGCATATCCATGGCTTATACGATCTCTATCAGAGACCCATATAAGCTATTAGCTATCTGTAACTGACTGCACATATACACAGAAGTTGCGCACCCCCAAACCGTGGCCACAGAAGGGGGAGAGGTCACAGGTATAAGGCAATCTAAACACTTTATGAAATATCTTCTCATAAGTGATAGTATTCCATATACCCCCGCAAAGATCAGCTGATACCACCATATTCAAGCTCATAACAGATACTTGAAAATAATTCCACCCCATGGGACATCAATATACATAACATGGAACTATAACTCATGTTAAATCAATCACAATAGTGCACATGTATTTCAATATTATTGAATAACAACACAATCCAATGACATGGTATTAATACTCATGCTCAACCAAATGAACAGTGCAACACGTATTAAACACTATGTGCACACAAATATTGAATATGTAAACACTTATTGGCACAATGTATATCACCTAAGTCCTACATATTCATTACACAATTTATAATCTAGTAACAGGGGATTAACACTCCTGCCCAAACCAATAGAGTAGTGATATCTATATTTATGCACTATATAACCCAATAACTATCTAGGGTCGACCATGTAGAGATACAACACCCTATAAGTAGCCCTACACATTCATAATATAATATTATATGCCTTCTTTAAAGGTTCCCTAACAAATTACCAAGTTTTACAAACTTTGGTTTAAGTTTCACCATTGCCTTTCAAGCATTTTCAGATCAATAGTTAAAGCTCTTCCCTATATCATTTTGGCCCATTTCAAACTCCATGGTATAGTACTAAACTTTTACTAGATGTGCAGTTAAAGAGTGACTCAAGCCATACTCACTTGCTTAGGTCCACAAGCCTACAAAGTCAACCCCATAAACCTGTCCTGGGCACGAGTCGTGATGCTGGGAACGAGTTGTTCCCAAACCCTGCACGACTGATCCAGTTTTCACGACTAGTGACCCAACAGTCACTCTATGTCACACGACTTGGGATGTCATGGTCACGACTCATGCTTCAGGTCACGAGTCGTGCCCAGCATCAGAAACCCAGGTTGAAGCTGCTTTTCACACAACAGCCAAGGCATGGAACTCATTCACTCCTACCCAGCTGAACCAAGTCACCAACCCCAGTATAAAAATAGGTTTGAGACCATAGTATACTCCCTTCATAACCCCATAACATATATACATCAACCTTACAATTAATCCAAACATTCCTTGATCAATTATCAATCCATAACTTACCACTTTTCACTCTACTCATTTGCAGCCTATAGTTCATCATTTTACAAGCCACAAATCATCAAAAACACATCATATATTCATAATAACATCCTTATACAAGGTATGAACAGTTATTGAAGGGAACCATAACAACTTACCAAAATAAAAAGAAGATAAAATTGGCTCTTCTTGCTCCAAACAACTTCCTTAGCAATAATTCAAAGACGGAATCAACAACAACTCAAGGAATGAATTTCTGGGATTTTTGGAAGTTAACTAGGGTTTCAAGATCTTTCTTGGCTGGGAGAAACTTTGAGAATACTGAGGAAATAATAAGGCTTCTTGAAGAAGCTAAAAGGATATTTATATAAAGCATTTTTCACACAAGCTCCTCCAAGTTTAAAAAATCAACAAATGACCACCTTAAGGTTATACTTACCCATAAGCACCTCGACACTTTCATAACACTATCAATTCAAAATTCAAGTGTTAACACTTTACTACACAAAACTCCCATTTCCTTTACTTAGACATTATATGATTCAATCAAGTTAATAACATTTAAATTCACGTATGTATCAAAATGAACACGTAAGCAAACTAAATGCCAACAAGCAAAGGATGAGATGCAATGCAAACTCCACCCCACGTGCTTCACGTGTGACCAAAATGTGCCTAGGTTTAGGGTCATGACACTGATACTCTGATGCTGAGGAGGACGACATAGAGTCGGAGATGGATTTTCCGAAGGCAGCGGCGGAGGGGCCCAGTACGGCTCAACGGAATGTGCGGAGGTACGACAAGGAGGTTGTCAGGGAGGAAGATCCTGTTCTCGATTCGGATAGCGATTCCGACTGAGTGTACTTGTTAGGGCAGAAAATATATATACATTCGATGCACATTATTTTTTTATTTTTGGCATGTAATAACTAGGTTAATATATTTTACTTTGCTAAGTATTTTTGTTTTGTTAATCCTATACTGAATGCAAGTTGTATGAGCCCGGTTTGGTATTTTATGGGGACAAAAGAGGGATCTTTGTTGGAATTTTGAATGAAAATCATGGGGAATGGGTATATTTGCATGTTTGGCCATTTGGGGAAGGATTTCCTCATTTGGGCCAGCATTTTTTATTGTTGTCAAAAAAGTTTTTAGACTGGGGAACAATCTTATCCGCGTGGATGAGATTGAGGCTGCAATCTCATCCGCGCGAACGAGGGCAGCACTTGGCAGGGTTATTTAAATTTCACCTCAGACTTGGTTTTCATCGCTCAACTTCATCTTCTTCTCTGTTCTTTCTGAAGTCACGACCCAAAACCATAGAGGGCCATGAAAAACTTGAAGAATTCTCCTAAATTGCCAAAAGAGTTGCAAATGATCTTCTTTGACAAGTTCAACGAATGGTCTCGGGAGGTCATGCATGGGAATAGGGATTTCTTTGAAGAGAGATACAAGATCAAGTCTCTATGGTCTCCTAAGGAGCTTGTTCCGGATTTTGACTTGATGAGGGCTTTTGCCGCATTCTGGGATGCTCGGAGGCATGTCTTTTGTGTCTCCTACAATGAAGTGGTTCCCACCATTGAAGATTTCAGGGCGTTACTTGGAGGACCCGAGGTGGAAGAGGTTGCACTTCCCTTGCTCGGAGGGATGTCTTTTGCCAACAAATTGTCTGGCCTCCTTCAAATCTCTGTGGAGGAAGCCCGAGTATGATTCGAGGACCCGACTATTTTGACATTTCTAGTCTCCCGGATAGGTTTAGGAGCTTGGGTGTTGTTGGTGATTGTCATTGGGATGCCTTTGCTCTTTGTGCAATCAGGTCTCTGTTCATGGTTTATACTTTTGGGTTGTGCCACCGGTCTATGTTAGACGTTGTTGCGCACTGCCGATCGGGCTGGGATATAGTTCCCTTGATCTTAGGAGAGACCCTTCACGCTATCGACCGATTGGCTACTGGGAAGCGGTACATACACGGGGGAAGCTCGTTTCTATTGTCGATGTGGCTGATGAAGAGGCTGAGAGTCCTGCGGGAGGCTCCACTTGCATTCAGGCCATGGACTTTTTCCAGGAGGGGAGTTACAGTTGAGATCGAGGATCAGGACTCGTGGAAGCGCTGGATAGCTCAGCGTCGTACCCAGGACATCCGATGGTGGATTCCGCACTGGCAGATAGTGACTAGGAGGACGCTCCAGGAGGGATCTCAGGTAGTCATGCTTTCGGGCCTCAGTTGGTCTACCTTTTACATTCTAGCTTTAGTTCTCAGGCAGTTCGGGATGGAGCAGGTACCTTTAGAGGGCTGCAATGATATTGCCACCCGGGTGGTGATGTCTGTTTCTATGAATGATCCATCTGCATTTTCCCTCTTATCTCGAGTATGGAGGTATCATGCTTTCCTCCTATGGTCCTTCTCAGGTGTCCGGAGCCTATTACCCTGTCTACTTGGTATTTGGATTAGTATGAGGGACACATGGGGGAGACTCAGGTGGCTCTTATGAGGAGGCGTGAGGCCATAGTGGGACCAGAAGATGTCCCCATGTCAGTATTGAGGAGAGCTGAGGCGAGGGCTAGCTCATATGACAGGATTGGAGATGATATGTTTGACTATGAGATGAGAGTGGAACGTCAGAGAGACAAGGTTCCTATGACGCTACCCAGGAGGCAGGAGATTAGAGACAAAGCCCTGGCGACCAGAGCTTTGATAGAGGCAGGCTTGATGGACCTGGTCCCCATGCCAAAGCTAGGAAGGAGGAGGAGGACATCATTCCCGTGCCTAGGAAGAACACAAGGCATGGCGGGAAGAGACGGAGGAGGACAGAGGGAGATGCTGGCACTAGTGCCTAGACCCTCGAGTATCCACGGATCATCCTTGCAGACATATTAGTTTTTAGTTATGTATTTTTTATGTCTTTTCTTTTAGCTTAGTTGTGAGTTTAAGAGTAGACCGGGCTTGAACTCATCAAGAAGTTTTTAACTGTAATGAGTAAGTAAATTGCATTAGAGTTTTTTGAGACGCAGATGTAATGTGATCATTGTGTTGATGACAAAATATGATATTTATTTATGTTTTAAACCGAACCGTTTCCGGCTGCCTACGTTCCCCTCTTACAAGTGGACTAAGGGGCTTAGGTCTCCGTAGTTCGACCCTATGAGTTGTTTTTTTTTAGAAGGGGTAGGTAGACAGAGGGACGAGAGAAGTACAACTCTATTTTTTACCTAGGCCGCCCTTTCGGGTTTTCAACCTAGTTGGGTATTACTCTTTTAGCACCTTTGAGGGGAAATGACTCGATCTTTAGGCATAATATCTGCGGAGCTTGTCTCCGTTCACTGGATGCACGAAGGGATTTCCATCTAAGTCTGGGAGCTGCTTGGCTCCCCCAGAAAAGATTTTCTGAACTACATAGGGTCCGATCCAGATGGGCTCCCATTTGCCAAGTGGATTGGTGTGGGTCGAAGGCTTCTCTTTTAACACGAGGTTTCCTTCTCGGATGTCACGATGTTTCACTTTCTTGTCAAAGGCCCTGGCCATTCTTGCTTGGTAAGCCCGGGTGTGTTCTATGGCTTTCAGACGGCATTCATCTAGCAGGGCTAACTCATCGTGGTGACTCTGGAGCCATTCGAATTTGTTGATTTGATTTTCCAGCAACACGCGGGAGCACAGCCTCCATCCCGTAAGTGAGGGCAAATGGCGTTTCCCCTGTGGCAGTTCTGACAGATGTCCTATATCCCCAGAGGGCAAGGTGGAGCTTGTCTGGCCAATCTCTTCCTCGGATAGCCATCTTCCTGATGATGTTTTCTAGAGTCTTGTTTGTCGCTTCAATAGCACCGTTGGTTTGGGGCCGATAAGGGGATGACTTGTGATGAGTTATTTTGAATTCTGCCAACAATCTGTCGCATTCTCCCTCGAAATGAGAACCATTAATGTTTACATTTCAGGTCCTCTGCTTAATGGTTGGTCACTCCAAGGAAAATGAATGGTATCTTGACAGTGGCTGCTCAAGACATATGACTGGAGATAGATCATTACTTGAAGATGTCATTGAAGCAAGTGGTCCGTCTGTAACCTTTGGTGACAACAACAAAGGAAAGACCATTGGATATGGTGTTATAAGGAGGAGAAACCTAACCATTGAGAAGGTTTCTCTTGTTGAAGGACTCAAGCACAACCTCCTTTCAATTTCTCAATTCTGCGACAAAGGAATGCTTTGCAACTTTACGTCATCAAACTGCTTTATCAAAGATAGCATTTCCGGAGTCACCCTACTCACAGGGATTCGTAAGAGTAATATTTACATTATTGATCTAAATTCTGCATGTAGTATTACTAATCTCTGTTTTGTAGCTAAAAATGTGAGCGAAAATAGTTGGCTACGGCACAAGAGGTTGAGCCACTTGAACTTCAAGTATCTTGCAAAGATTGGTAGGGAAAACCTCGTTCGTGGTTTACATAAAGTGGCTGACCATCATCCAGAGAAATGCAATGCATGCCGGCTAGTAAGCGATCCGCGTCGTCTTTCACCAGCAAGACCGCTCCATCAACTTCAAGATGCTTACAAATGCTTCACATAGATTTGTTTGGACCCGTAACCACTGCCAGCATTAGAGGAAATAGATATACCTTAGTGGTGGTGGATGATTATTCAAGATATATGTGGGTTGAGATGATGATTTCCAAAGATGATTGCTATGATATTCTCACCGCACTTTTTAGACGGCTCCAAACTCAAAAAGAAGACGACATTGTTAGTGTTCGATCAGATAATGGAACAGAATTCAAGAACAACGGTGTTGCTCAGTATTGTGATGACCATGGAATTGATCACAATTTCTCAGCTATTTGGTGTTCCACAACAAAATGGGGTTGTGGAAAGGAAGAATAGCATGTTGATTGAGGCCGGAAAAACAATGATATACGAAGCGAAGTCGCCTTAGTATTTACGGGCCGAAGCAATCAATACAAAGCATGCTTCACTCGGAAGCTGCTCCCTCATCAACAAAACCTATAACAAGACTCCCTATGAGCTTTGGCGAGGAAGAACCCCCAACATTGCATTCTTCAAGATCTTTGGCCGCAAATGTTTTGTCCTCTACAATGGAAGAGAAAATAGAGGTAAATTCGGAGCCAAGGCCGACGAAGGTATTTTTGTTGGGTATGCTAAACATTCAAAAGCTTTTCGTGTTTTCAATAAAACTAGTTTAAAAATAGTTGAGTCTGTCCATGTTACTTTCGATGAGCATTCTCTCCTTGAGCCACATTTGGCTCCAAATGTTGCTGATGATTTTGTTGAGCATAATGAAACAGGTGAACCCTCTCAAACCGCACCTGAACTTCAACCGCAAAATCCAGCACCCTCAACTGAAATTCCCTCAAACCGCAGATTTGAAACCGCACCTGAAGTTCCTACTCCGGATGCAACTCCTAGGGAAGATGAAGTTGAGAATTCCCCTATCCAGCTTATAGAACCTCTTCGTCAACTTACCTTCCATGACTTATTTGAAGGATCTAACGACGTCCCAATTGAAGATCTTCAAAGAAACCTCTGTCCAACCAGACTTACCCCCGGAGGTTCGTGAAGTCAGCAGTCACCCTCTCTCTAATGTGATTGGTGATCTATTTTCCGGTGTTCAAACAAGGAGATCGAATTATGACGAGCATACTTCCTTGATATCTCAAATTGAACCCAAGAAGATTGATGAAGCACTCCAAGATTCCAGATGGGTCGTTGCTATGCAAGAAGAACTCAACCAGTTTGAAAGATGCAAGGTCTGGACTTTGGTGCCTAGACCTCAGGATCAAGGAGTGATAGGAACTAAGTGGGTATTTAGGAATAAGATGGATGAAAATGGAAGCATCACTAGGAATAAATCAAGGTTGGTTGCACAAGGATATAGGCAAGAAGAAGGAATTGATTATGATGAAACTTTTGCTCCAGTTGCAAGATTGGAAGCTATAAGAATCTTCTTAGCATACGCCTCTTTCAAGCGTTTCAAGTTATATCAAATGGACGTTAAGAGTGCTTTCCTCAACGGTGAACTGCAAGAGACCGTGTATGTTGCACAACCGCCTGGATTTGAAGACTCCAAATTTCCCAATCATGTCTACAAACTCCAGAAAGCTTTGTATGGACTTAAGCAAGCTCCGAGGGCATGGTATGAGACTCTTTCTAAATTTTTACTAGAAAAAGGATTTAAACGCGGTAAAGTCGATACAACTCTTTTTATTGCCAAATATAATGAGCATACTTTACTTGTTCAAATATATGTCGATGATATAATTTTTGGTTCTACTAACGAGTTACTTTGTAAGCGTTTCGAGAAGCTAATGAAAAGCAAGTTTGAGATGAGCATGATGGGAGAATTAACATTCTTCCTCGGGCTTCAAATCAAGCAATGCGAAGAAGGTATTTTCCTCAGCCAAGCCAAATATACCAAGGAGCTAATAAAGAAGTTTGGATTAGAAAATGCTAAAGCATATGATACTCCAATGGCCACCGGCAATAAGCTAGATAAAGATCTCAAAGGTAAGAAAGTTGATCAAACTTTATATCGAGGTATGATCGGCTCATTACTTTATTTAACTGCTAGTAGGCCCGATATCATGTTTAGTGTCTGTGTATGTGCACGCTATCAAGCAGATCCTAGAGAAGCACATCTTATTGCAGTCAAGCATATAATCCGCTATTTATCTGGAACCACTAACCTTGGACTTTGGTATTCCAAAGATTCGAACTTCGATCTTGTAGGTTATTCAGATGCAGATTATGCAGCTTGTACTATTGACAGGAAAAGCACTAGTGGTACTTGTCATTTCCTCGAGAATAGACTAGTTGCTTGGGCCAAGAAGAAGCAAGCATCGCTCGGTGTCAACCACAGAGGCCGAGTACATTAGGCCGGTAGTTGTTCTTTGCCAAATCCTTTGGATGAAGCAGCAGTTGGTGGACTATGGAATCCATGAAGGAAATTGCCCTATCATGTGTGACAACACTTCAACAATTTCAGTCTCCAACAACCCTGTCATGCATTCCAAGACCAAGCACATTGATATCAAGTATCATTTCCTCAAAGACCATGTGGAGAAGAGGAATATCCATTTAGAGTACGTGGGGACAGACAACCAGATTGCTGATATCCTCACCAAGGCTCTTGACTCCAAGAGATTTTCTTTTCTCAGAGGAGAAATGGGTATGCTTGAACTTAAATAAATTCCATACTTTTTATTTGCTAACTTGTTTGTTGAGTTTAGGTTGAAATTCAATTGAGGATTCAAAACCGCCTTGTTGAAACCGCTTGTTCTTAAACCGCAAGTAGTCAAACCGCCTGCATCCAACCGCCAGTTCCAAACCGCTTGATGCAGTCAGACCGCTTGGATCCAAACCGCGTTTCAACATAAGAGTAAATTCTGTCTATTTTTTAATCCTTTCTTAAAAAAAAATAAAAAAAATTGTTCAAATTCTTTTATTGACATAAGGGTATTTTTGCAAATGTTTTTCCTCGTTTATTTCAAAAATTAAGAGCATTTAATGCTAAGGAAACATGAGCATTAATTTCTCTCATGTCAGCCGTCATAGAGAGATGTGCAGGAGGTGAAAGGGTGCAAACAGTTGGTATTTTCAATCATACCTTTCTGAACCAACTGCCTTCCCCCCTTCACCCTATATATATTGTTTGGTGATATTCCTTCTTCTCTTCTGCCAACTCTCTGCACTTGCACTTTCCACCAACTCACTTTCTCTCTCTAAAACCTTCAAAACACCATTTTCAAAACCTTTAACTGAAATGACTACAACATCAAAGAGACAAAGAGCCTCCACTGTTGCTAGGGCTCCCAAGAAGGCTATTCTGGAAATGGTAACATCTTCTAACCCTAATTCTTTCTATTTCTTTAGAATCTGCCATTGTCATCCATGAAAACTGTTCGTATGCCTCCTTCTGTTTTTGGGTGATTTTGATCTTATTTCTTACTCATTTTAAATGATTATTGTTGGGTTTTGCTCGGATTGATGCACTGATTTAGTTTCTAAAGTTTATTTCATGATCAATCCATATTTAAGCCACTGATTTTGAGTTTTTCAGTTTATGAACTTCGAAAACCCACTTTATGTTTTTCGTGTGTCTTGATGATTCTGGGTAAAGGTTGTAATTTTAGTGATATATTGTTAATCCCCTTCCCAATGTGATCATTTTGACATGCTATTTGTTCATTTTTGGTTAAGTTTTGTAAATCTCTGTTCTTGGTGTTCATGAATGTTCTTCGTGTTCTTCATGAAACCCATGAATTTTTCTTGAAAAATCATATGTTTTGGATGCCTTGAATCTGCATAGTGTTTTTCAACACTTAGAAAAATTTTCAACTTTTTCAAAATTTTTAGATTTCATTTGGTTTTGAAACCGCTTGTTTGCAAACCGCTTATACTCTATGTTTCAAAACCGCTTCTGCTTTTCTAAGCTAACCGCATGCTGAACCGCTTGTTCAAATCTTTTGAAACCGCATGCTGGTTAAACTCCTTCCTTCATTTCTTTTTTGAGATTTTACTAAGTATATAGGTTGGAAACCAAGAATTTCCTCTCTAAGCACCGCTTGCAGTGTGGGATAAATTTGGATTACAATGCCACGTACTTACGTAATTTTGTTCTCAAATCCTCATTATTTGTTTAAGTATTCATAGTTTCACTTGGGGTTTGAAATTCTCAAACCGCACCATTGCTCAACCGCCTGGTGCTCAAACCGCATGTGAACTATGAATACACATATGGATCTAACACTTGGAATTTTATCTTGTAGGATCCAACTACCTTCCTACCAGGTTGGGAAGTTAATGAGGTTGAGCTCAAGACTGATGCTCTAGAAAGGGAGTTGCTGAGGAGGCTCAGAGTTTCAGGCATTCTACCGCTCTTCACCAAAAAGCAGAACTTCATAGTGCCATCGTTTGTGGATCAGTTCTTTGCAACCGCCACAAAGGAATTCAGAATTCTGGAACAAGGTCAGAAAGTTCCATGCCTAACCGCTGTTGTTGAAGGCCTAAAGCTCTCCATAGACTACATTGACATCAGAAGGCTTTTCAAGTTTGGTGTTGGAGGAGCTCCCTTGGAGGTTGATCAAGTAATCCAAGACAATGCAGCTTTAGCAACCGCCAAGGTAGATACCATGGCTAGGAGATACAAGAAGATCCCTAGAAAGAACTTTGGTGAGCTGATGAACTTCATAGGTCATCTTGTTGGAAGATCAGTTTGTGGGAAGACAGGAAATCACAACAACTTTACATCCCAACAATGGATGTATAGTTCTGCTATTTTTATGGAGATCAAGCTGCACTGGCCAAAGATCCTTTACTTGGAAATAAAGGATAGTATTGAGACTTATCAGTCAAAGGTCAAAGGAGAAGATCAAAGGTGGAGACCATTTTGCAGGGTTCTAACCGCTCTGTTGATGGATTTTGATCATCTAGATGAGATTGTCACCAAGAATCCAGAGTTGATGGTGGACTGCTCTTTTGATTCCCTGGGACTGCTTGCATGTCATTCCTTCAGGTATGCTAATGGAGATGCATTATACACGTCTCTGTATGATGCAGATACCTATCCCTTGAAGGAACCCTATGAGCTCAGAGATCCTACAACCGCTCCTCAAGCTAAAGGAGCTAAGCGGTCCAGGAAGCCCCAAACCAGAGCAGAACCGCCACCAAAGAAGACCAAAACCGCTCCAGCTACCAAACCGCCTACAGCTGATGATGGAGCTGGTCCTAGTAAAAGGAAGAAGAAGGAAAAGCAGCCTGAAGCCATGAACTTGGTGGATGAAGATGATGAAGAAGAGGAAGAAGACCCAAGTATTCCAAACTTGGTGGCTAGAGCCAAGAAGGCTAGAGATGAGATGGCTGGATTAACTGTGGAAGAACAGATGAAGGTTCTTCAGGATAGAATTGACAGATTGGCCAAGGAGCAAGCTGAGAAGTATCAGGCCAAGGGGAAATCAACTACTGAAGCTGGAACCGCCTCACCCCATGAACCGCCTCCAGAAAACCAACCGCCCCCAACCTCTCAAACCTCTCCTGCCCATTCACCAATCCAATCCCCAGTCAGATCCCCTTCCAAATCACCTTATAAATTCAAATCCATAACTCCTTCCCCTATCAAAACCGCACCAATTCAGGGGGAGAAACCAAAGAGAAGAAAAATGATGGCCAAAAGGAAAACCCCCAGAAAAACCAAGCCTGTCCAACCCTCACCCTCTCCTTCACCTCCCAGACATTCCCCTCCTCATTCACCTCAAAATTCCCCTTCACCTTCCCCTAGAAAATCCCTTTCCCCATTATCCTCTCAATCCCCATATAACTCACCCCAACATTCCCATTCCATAAACTCACAACATTCAAACTAAACCCCCACTCAATCTGCCTATCAACAATGGCAGTCCAAGCCCTCTGCTGGACATGCTACATCCAAATCGGTTAGGGATGATCCAACCCCAACCAATTCCCCTAACACAAACCGCTCCCATTCCCCTACACCTAACCGCTCCAAATCTAACACCCCTTCAAAATCCCCAACTCCACACAACTCACCCCTTAGACAAAACTTACCTCCTCCAAACATTCCTCCTCAAACCCAAAAAGCACCTGAAACCAACCAATTCCAACCGCCTCCTACCTTCACAACCGCTTCACCCTCAACCGCTCCTCCCACTGAATACTCCCAAATACTCCAAACCCTTAATCTGATTCAAGGCTAACTTGTTATAAACCAAGGCCATGTCATATCTTTGACCGCTTCAAATGCCTCCCTCCTTAAATCCAACCGCTCCTTACAAGACAAGGTAGAATCTCACTCCCTTGAGTTGGCAACCCTTAAAGATTCCTTGCTTGATGCCATTAAGGGGGAGAGATCTACAGCAATTCCATCCTCCTCCTCAACTGCCCCTCCTGACCAAACCGCTTCCTTGATCAAAATCGCTTCTGAAGCCTTTCAGAAATCTCTTGAAGTGGGTATGGTCAAAGCCCTAGAAGATAAAGCATCAGTTGAGGAGATGAAAAAATCTTTGAATATCCTTGGAGAAAAACTATGTTCCTCCCTTGAAAAGGATCTGGGTAGCTTAAGCTCAAAATTTCTTGATTCCTTCAATCCAGACCGCAATTATCTCAAGTTGTCCAGACTGCCTTGGATAATTTACGTGAGGAAGTGCTTGCTCAGATTGACTGTTTCAAGGTGGACTCCAAAGTTAATTTGGACTGTGTTGGAGATGCCTCTATGGCCAAGTTAAAAGAGATTCAAGAAGAATTTACCGACCGCCTTGACAACCTGAAGACTGGATTCAATACCAAAGTTGAAGCTGAAATGAATAGTCTGAAATCCTCTCTGAAGGTTACTGTTTATCTTGATCCAATAAAGGAAGCTCTCCAAGCCCAAACCGATTTAGTTCAAGAAGAACTCCACACCATCTTCAACTCCATCTATTCCTCTGTCAATGTGAAGCTTGACATAATCAAGGAAAATCTTGTGGAAAATACCAAAGCGGTTGGTGCCACCAATTCTACTTCTGCTCACTCAGTCAATGCTTTGAAGAAGCTAGAGTCAACTTTGATCAGGACCGCTGAAGAAGTAAGAAGATTAAGGAAAGCTTTTGAGCCAAACCAATCAAGAGCTGGGACCAGTGGAGCTGAACATGAAGTCAACAAGCCGCCCCAGCAATAATCGCTTTTCCTTAATTGTTTTTGAAACCGCTTTTGTAAGTTGGACCGCACTTTCCTTGTATTCCCTTTTGTCCAACTTACTTTATTTTTGTTCTTTGTAACCTTGTAATTTTCCTTCATTCCTGTACTTGTAATCATCTTAGGAATTAATGGAAATTGCATCATGGTTCCAAAACCTTGTTCATATCAAACTGCTTGTTTGTAGAACAATGAAACCGCTTATGGTCTTAAACCTCATTCAAATATTTTTCAACTTAAAAATCACTCTTTTGAATTGATGTTTAAACATTCAGTTTAAACCACACTTTAAACTTAAACTCATATTTTTAAGTGCACTGAATGCATTTCTATACTTTCCATATTGTAAGTTTTTATCTTTCAGATAGTATAGAAATCTATAGCTTAAGCTAGTGTGTGCATTAACTTGGGACATGACTTACCATGATTATTCTTATGGACATGTTTTTGCCAAGTATAATGTTTGCCTTTGCTGTAGTAGGTAATGGCATCAATCAAATAGGGGGAGATTGTTGGGTATGCATATTTTAACCCTCCTATTTTGTATTAGATTTGATTGATACCATAACCTCCTATTTATTTTAAGGACTTTAGGACCCTATGTAATGAAGCTTAGACTTTAATTTTTTAGCTAAGTCCATTTTATAGAATAGGTTAAATTTAGGCTTGAAGACTGGCGCAAGACTCATTGGATCTGAGGATTGCTGTTCAGAGTTTCAGACCGCATTGCAAAACCGCCTAGCAAACCGCTCCTATGAAACCGCTTGGCGGATACCTCTGCTGAAACTCCTCTTGAACTCCTAAGTGCAAACCCCTTTGAACCGCTTCATGCAACTGCCTTGCAGTTTCATACTCAAACCGCACTTAAGGAATTCCTCTTCTGGTGGAACCGCTTACACATCAAACCGCTTTGCACCAGAACCGCCCCAATGATTGGCTACTTGAAGTGAACCACATTGACCGTTGGAATCCACGTCAGCAATACCAAATGTCAACCACCATATCTTGTCACGTGACTACTTTTCAGACAAGATCTGCAAGGATCTTAAAAAGGTGACAGATGTCCTAACCACCTTGATTGCAGCTGAGGTCTGATCAGCTTTACCTGCATCAACAGTTCCAAAGGACAAAAGTAGTTGCTGTGGACCAATGGGATTGCATCAAGGACTGTCCTTACAACAGCTGTGTCCAACGGCTATATTCCTGATGCTTGGGTATAAATACCCCCAACCTTCTTCATTTGAAGTTTGCTTGAAACTTGAGAAATTGCTGTGAGTTCATAAGAAGTTGAAGCTCTGCCCAGAAATTCATATGTCCTTTGAATCTTCATCTTCTACCTTCAAAAAATATTCCCCAGCCCAGAAATCAAGCCTTAACACATCAAGAATCATTGTGCTCTACATCTCATAGATTTAAAGAGCCTTGATCTTGTTCTCACACACACACCTCACTTGTTTAATCACATAGATTAATCACTTGAGATACACTGGTTATAGTCTTAGGATTTGATCTTCATAGAATAGATTTTAGATTTTAGTATTGATCTTTGTAACTTGTAATCTCTCATACTCATAGTAAAATCACTCTTGAAAATCCAAGACTAACCATCTTGATAGTGGACGTAGATCGTTTATCGATTGAACCACTCCAAATATTGTGTTCTTACTTTCTGCATTTATATTTCTTGCGCTTACTGATAATCTACTTTTCTCTCTGTTTGATCTTTATATATTTCTTAAATGTTTATTTGAAACATTGAATGATAATTTCCATTATTGTGAAATAGTGTTTGGAGTTAACATTGTCAGAAAACCAAAATTTAATGTTTCAACTAAACATTTAAGAAATTATCATTCAATGTTTCAACTAAACATCTAACAAAACTCTTAACATTTAAGAACATATAATTCATGCATCGCAACAATTAATAAAATCATATTTAAATTAATTAAGCATGCATAAACAATGAATTAATCTAGCATAGCCCTATAAACTTAATTTCCATAAATTTATAGCATCCAAATTAAGACATAAACATATCAGATTTGTAAACACATTCACAGATCAGCATGATTGTTCAACAAACTGATTCTGCCCAGATTGGGAAAGATTTGTTGTGTGACAGAGGCAAGCTTTGTCGCGTGACACAAGCAAGCTCTGTCGCGTGACACTGGCATACTCTGTCGCGTGACATAGCCCAACTATGTCGCGTGACACTTAGTTGCCAGATTTGCAGATTTCAATCAATTCTAAATCACAGAGCAATTAAATCATGCAAATAACTTTTAACAGATTTAATTCAATATCAATAGAACATGATTTAGGCATATTGTTTCAAAAACAATCAATCCATCGCATACAAAACATGCAAAAGAACATATAAACGATTCATATCACTTTTCTAGCATGTTAATTCAAACTTAATGATACGAACAGGGCTCTGATACCACTGTTGGGTTTTATGGGTCCATGCGCAGCGGAATTAAGCATCTAATAACACAAAACCCAAGCCCTATGATCCGTTCTATACGATTAAATTGAATTCCTATGAGATAGAATTTACCAACCTTTATTGCTTTCCGTTATTGAGCTATCGAACAATTATCAATGTGATTTTGAATCACAAACTTTGATCTTCAAAACTTGAATCTTCATATTGCTTTGAACAATAGAACTCTAGGCCTTGATCGTCGTACGAGCGAAGACCCTCTAGTAGTATCCACACGTTAGAATGAACCAAGAACAGTTCTTGAGAATTGCTAGATTCATAAACCTGTGGAAGAATATTGAGAAACCTTTTTGGTGATTTACTCTCTTGAAAATTCGGCTAGCTGCTAGGGTTTACAGACTTCATATTTATACTACTTTAGCATTAATATTTGTTTCCTAATCGAATTAGGAAACTTCCATGTAAACCGCCTTAGGCATGAAGTGTCGCGCGGCTACATACGCCATTTGGCTATTCTGTCGCACAACCAGGTGCATCATATGCAGGAACTCTCAATCATTTCTTCCTTTGGTTTAACCAATTCATTCTAGTTGTGTGTGACCCAATAGGATTATATTATGTTGGCAATGAGCTCAATCATATCGATCCTCATAAGACATAAGCGGACTCTAGCAAGCCATTATGTCTGCCCAATAATATAACGTAAGAGTTCACGTTTCCAATGGTATACTTCCATTTCTCCCTTTGTCTCACGATGTTATATTGAACACAAGTCATGGTCCTCGTCAACTTGTATTTGTTCAATGCTTTCTCTATCTTGAGTATAATGATAATCCAATCGTATTAGGGTATGGCCATACACTTTCACCATTATCACTCATCGAGGGGCCCAAGCAAAACATCTCTCTTTCGAGGGACAAATTCCATCTTGACCTATCATCCTTCCCATCATGAATCCGATCATGCCAAAGATAGCCTTTATAAATATCGTGTTAAGATATCGTAACATGACTTTCATCATATGTAAGGTCATGATAATCTCAGGTCTAGGGACTAAATGAAATGACCATATGAGATTTAATTATGACATTTGACCATGACATAAATCTCATACGGGTCAAATCCAGTCACTTGTTCACTAACAAGTACCCATAATTTCAATGTGCATCTCTATGCATATAATCATCATATGATTATCCATTGACAATTATACTAATTATTCTCTTAATAATTAGGGACGGAGATTATTACAATAAA
This sequence comes from Adenophora triphylla var. japonica, assembly GCA_022495995.1. Classification (NCBI taxonomy): domain Eukaryota; kingdom Viridiplantae; phylum Streptophyta; class Magnoliopsida; order Asterales; family Campanulaceae; genus Adenophora; species Adenophora triphylla. The sequence continues at coordinate 28,124 of JAFEMH010007500.1, read as the reverse complement.
TATGCAAAATATATAATAATCAAATAATAAACTTAAACGATAAAGATGATACATAACGATTTTAAGTTAAACATAACTAAAGTCTAGGGCATTACACCAACACGTTCCCCTCGTTGTGAGGAGCTCAGGTCGTCGTAGTTCAAGCATTTGAGTAATATGAGTGATCATTTGAAATAAGACCATTTCATTAAATACAAAATAGTGCCTCGAGTCTAGCGAGAAAGGAAAAAGACTCATACAAGAGTTGAATTTTTAACTACCCTGTCCATAACGGACTACAATAGAAAATGTCCATGAAGGACTTTGGTAAAAAAGAAATACTAGAGCTTATGAAGGTTGACTAAGAGACATTTTCATTTAAGGATGGGTAGCCCCCATCATAGCTACTCCTCATTGATACTTGAATTGCGGACCTCAAGAATGTGCAGTCATTTGCACCACGGATTTGGTTCATTAGGGTAGAGGACATAGTAGTCGAATTTCCCTGATGGTTCCCCGAGTGTCCCCACACTGGTATCACCGGCTTTGAACCTTTCTTTCAATTTCTTCTGGGAGGAAGCTTTCTTCTTCTTGGTAGTATGATCCTCGTTTATCTTGTCTTGATAGTCCCTCTCAAGACAGTCTGGGCAGTCACAGACATCCCACCAAATGTGTTTGATAGCTGACAGTGAATTCGAGGCCTCGAGCTGAGCTGCGCTGGAGTGGTTTTGAGTAGAGCTGGACTGAGGAGACTTGTTGGAATAGATGACGTAGTAATTAAACTTTCTGGATGGTTCTCCAAGGGTTCCCACTGCAGGATCACCAGCTTCATATCTTGCCTTCAACTTTTGCTGAGAAGAGGGCTTTGTTTCCTTTTTGGAGGACAGTCTTCACTGATTTCATCTTGGTAGTCTCTCTCGAGGCAGTCAGGACAGTCGCAGACATCCCACCAAATGTGTTTGACAGCTGATTGTGGGTCAGGGGCCTCGATATGCTGATTATTGGATTCGCCTGGAAGCAAATGGTTGGATTCCGGGGGGAAACGGGAGGCATTAGAAACTGGGGGAGCAGGCACGTATTTGTCCTTTAGGGGAGCTCCAGTCAGCTGGGGAATTGTAAAGGTCCCGAAATGGCGTGTGGTTTCCTCGATCCAGGCCTGTTGTTCATTCTGACGTTCCTTGAGGGTCTTGACGGCTAACCATACTTCCTCCATCTCATAATTTACACATTTACAACTCTTATAATTTAATTATAAGACTACTTTGTTTCTTATATCTGACTTATAAGACAAATTTTTCTACAAAAAAAAATTAAAAATTTCAATAATAACAACTAATTACTTTCATAATTTACACATTTACAATTCTTATAAGTTAATTATAAGACTACTTTGTCTCTTATAATTGACTTATAAGACAAATTTTTCAACCAAAAAAATCAAAAATTCCAATAATAACAATGAATTAATCTCATAATTTACATATTTACAACTCTTATAAGTTAATTATAAGACTACTTTGTCTCTTATAATTGACTTATAAGACAAATTTTCCAACCAAATAAATCAAAAGTTTCAATAATAACAACGAATTACTTTCATAATTTACACATTTACAACTCTTATAAGTTAATTATAAGACTACTTTGTCTCTTATAATTGACTTATAAGATAAATTTTTCAACCAAAAAATTAAAAATTTCAATAATAACAACGAATTACTCTCATAATTTACACATTTACAACTCTTATAAGTTAATTATAAGACTACTTTGTCTTTTATAATTGACTAATAAGACAAAATTTTCAACTAAAAAACAAAAATTTTAATAATAACAACGAATTACTCTTATAATTTACAAATTTACAACTCTTATAAGTTAATTATAAGACTACTTTGTCACTACCGACAAAATATGGTATGATTTCTTAAAGATTTCGAAATTTATTTCAGCAATTATGCATCTATATTTTACATATTATCGCATCAGAGATAATTCCTGCTGGATTCATCTGCACTGTTATGAGGATGATGGTGTTTACTTGTAGAAAAATCTAACATCTACGCTAGACAATTCATAGATGCTGCAATATTATCTTACATTTTTCTTCTATTGTTAACTGTTAAGGCACTTCTTCTGCTGTACTCTGTAGCAAGGTTACATTTGTTTTAATTTTGACTTAAGATGATTATTTTTGCAGAATGAAAACAGAACTTTGTGGAAATTGGGGACATTACCCCCAAGTTTGATCACATTTTGTTTCACAACAAAATCACTAGACAAGTCTTGGCATGTTCTAGGGCTTGGCTACAATCCAAGCATAAGCATGGATGAGATCCGCAATGCTGCAGTCGTTCATTTCAATGGAAATATGAAACCACGACTCGATATATTGTGGATCTAGCCGAAAATATTGTAGATCTAAGCGGAATAACGTAGATCTGGCCGGAGACATTGTAGATCTAGAAATCCCTCGGATCCGACACTTCCATTGAAGAAACATCTAAAATGATGGAAGAAATCGACATCGATCGTGATGGATTCATCAATCTCGAAGAGTTCGCCGAATTCGTAAAGAGGAGCAACAACAACGTTGATGACGGCGACGGCGTGCAGGAGGCATTTCAGAGGTACGATCTGAACAGAGACGGGTTGATCTCATAGTCCAAGTTGCATCAGATCTTGACTCGGAGATGGATAAAGTGAGGCAGGAGGTGATGGCTTGGTGACGGTAGGTGCGAGGTCGGGATAATGAGCGTCGGAGAGAGAGACGGTGGCCGAAGGTAGGTGAGGAGCCGAGGAAGTTTGCCGGCGAATAAGGGGGCAGTGGTTGAAAGAGGAGAGAGAGAGAGAGAGAGAGAGAGAGAGAGAGAGAGAGAGAGAGTGATTGACTGTGTGAGTGTATTTTTTTTTCTGGTATAAGTGTGAGAGGAGTGAAGGGAGGGGTGGGTTTTGTTTGAGGGTAGGGGTAGTTTCGATGTTTAGGAGTTTTATTTGACTGGTTAACGGAGGTGAGGGGTGTATACAAAATTATAATAACAGGAGAACTCTCTACTTGGGATTTACAAAAAAGGTCTCCTTAAAAATGAATAAAATATGGAAAGGGAGGCCCAAGAGGAATTTTTCCATATAGTATATGGTTGCAAATTTGGTAGGGTTCACTAATCGTTTGATTAAATAGAATCAACCACCTAAGTAATAATCATATTACTTCAAGGTCCAGGCTTGGTCCACTAATCTAATGACTTGATTGTATGCATACGATCCAACTAACTTGAAATGTTGTAATTTCGTGTAACAGTTCCCAAAGATATCTCTGCCTTCCTTTTTATCTCCCTCTTTCAATTAATGCAGTTTGCCTTTCACAAAATAATTACCCGAATTCCAACAACCTAATTACGCCACTCTCCCTTTCTTTTCAAGGGTAAATTCTTTCCTTTTAATAAATAATTAAAAAATAATAATCTATTCCTAATGATCAATAAAAAAGCTGAATACTTTTGATTAATTTATTTGAGATAGAAATTGTATATAACTGGTTAAGTTAAATATAACTCAGTTGACTAGCCCTCTTTCTTTTTGTGGGTGTAGAGTGACAAAAGATGATCCTACTCGCACAAGTGTAGATAGATTAAATGGTCACCGTGTCAACTATAGACTGCTAAATAATAATCGGATGACAAGACCCAAATGCCCCTTCTCAGATCTCGGATCTAGTCCAATCTGAACGAAATAATCACATGCAGAAGAAAAAAGAAGAACAGCAGAAGAATAGAATGGGAAGATGTTACAGAGAGAATGAGAGAAGAGAGACACAGCTTATTGGTAGAAAAACCCCCGTCTGGTGGTGATCCTCATTGATTTGTTTTATAAGCAATACAATTGATATAAAAGATTAGTGCTATACAAGTCTATCCTTAATTAACTACTAATCACTAGCCTAAACTTAAGGAAGTGATTTACATTACATATATATACACATGGTACATAAAATATGTACAGCTCACACACGTTTTCCTAATGTGGCGGAGGTTTGAAACTGTGTGTGGGATTAGTGCTTTCACCCCCCCTCAAGCGAAGCGGAGTAGCATGGAGCTGAAGCTTGGAAGTCAGAAGTTGAAACCTCGGGGCAGCAAGACTCTTGGTAAAGATATCGGCCAATTGGTCCGAAGAAGCAATGTGGCGGAGGCGTAGGAAACCTCGTTGATGTAACTCACGAACAAAGTGTAGGTCAATCTCAATATGTCGTGTTCTAGCGTGAAAGACCGAATTTTTTGACATATGAAGGGCCGAGATATTATCACAAAAGATTTGTGGTGGAGATAGAACGATACCCAATTCACGAAATAAGTAAGAGAACCAACGAATTTCGGCTGCAGTGGAGGCCAAAGCTCTATATTCTGCCTCACTACTGGAACGAGCAACTGTGTGTTGCTTTTTCGCAGTCCAAGCAATGAGATTAGGTCTAATAAACACACAAGCACCAGTAGTTGAACGTCGATCATCAGGTGAACCGGCCCAATCGGCATCACAAAACGCAATGAGAGAAGTGTCTAGGGATTTCTGAAACGATAATCCAAGAGTGACTGTGCCCTTTAAAAATCGAAAGATGCGTTTGACTGCCTGGAGATGGGAGGTACGTGGAAAATGCATAAACTGGCATACATGATTTACTGCAAAGGAAAGATCCGGACGTGTGAGAGTAACATATTGTAGACCCCCGACCATGCTACGATAGAGAGTGACATCCGGGAGTGGATCCCATCTAAGGCCGAAAGATGAAGGCCATGAGAGAGAGGAGTAGGCGCAGGCTTACTCAAGTGCATGTTGAATTTTTGCAATAGATCAGAAACGTAGCGAGTCTGATTGAGATGCAAATGAGACGAGGACCGAGAGGCCTCTATGCCGAGAAAGAAACTGAGTGGTCCTAGCCGTCGGCTGTCAAACTTAGAGCAAATAGCATCTAACACTTGAGTGACCACGGCAGTAGTAGAACCTGTTACCAAAATATCATCAACATAAATGAGTATAATGGTAATAATACCTTCATGGTGGTGGATGAAGAGAGAGGAATCCGCATGACTGTTAAAGAATCCCAAGGTAAGAAGGAAATCATGGAGACGGGTGAACCATGCTCGCGGAGACTGTTTGAGACCATAGAGGGCTCGGTGAAGTCGACATACATAATCCGGACGAGATGGGTCAACAAACCCTGGAGGTTGAGCCATATAAACCTCTTCGGAGAGAATACCATTTAGAAAGGCATTTCGAACGTCCAACTGTTCAATCGGCCGGTCCCTAGAGTGTGCCAAAGATAAGATGGATCGGATGGTGGCCGGTTTGACCACGGGACTGAAGGTCTCGTCATAATCAACACCTTCCTGTTGGGTGTAGCCTTGAGCAACTAAACGAGCCTTGTACCGCTCAATCGAACCATCCGCCTAACTTTTGATTTTATAAATCCATTTGCTTCCCACAATATTGTGATGAGACGGAGGCGGGACAAGAGACCATGTACCATTTTTGTGAAGAGCCTCAAGCTCATCTTTCATGGCAAGTTGCCATTGTGCCAAAGGAGCAGCTTGTCTGAACGTGCGTGGCTCAAAGAAAGGAGAAGACGTCTCAGTGACACTAAGAGAAAACTTATGCTTAGGCTGGAAAATACCATCTTTTGCTCTAGTAATCATAGGATGAGTGCCAATAGGGGGAGCCCCAGCTGCTGTAGAATGAGTGCCATGGTCTGAGTGAGAACGAGAGTCAGTAGACTCTCCACTTGTCTCGATGGGCTGAGAGCCTAAATGAGAACTGGGTGAAGGAAGAATAGGCTGGACGGGATCAACCGGCCCAACCCCAAAAGACGCGGAAGCTGGAGAAGTCTGGTGGGCTGGACTAACAGGCATAGGGGGCGCTGGTGGAGCAGTGGCTGCTGAAGTTGGGTCGGCAGAAATAGGAGGCACAATGGGCAGAGCTGCAGTGGGCAATTGATTGGTGTTGTCCAAGAGGGCAGGATCTGTGGGAGGTCCGGATGAAGGCGCGGGCCTGGAGGGTGGACAAGCAGCAGCCGGTTGTGTATGTCCAGTAACTTGATCCTGTAAACTCATAGCTGGCAGAGCACTAGAAAAATTGTTGGCAACATAGTAAAAATGATTTTCATCAAAAAGTACATGTCGAGATACGTATATTCTGCCAGTAACGGGATTGTAACACCGGTACCCTTTTCTCATCAAGTCATAACCCAAAAATACACACGGAGTAGATTTTAGCATGAGTTTATGTGTATTATAGGGCACAAGATTGGGGAAACAAGTACACCCAAAAACTTTCAGAAATTTGTAATCGGGTTTTCTTTTCCATAATACCTCATACGGAGAATAGTAACGAAGTTGACGAGTGGGTAACCGATTGATGAGGAAAACGGCAGTAGAAAATGCCTCTACCCAAAAGGTTTGAGGGACTTTGGATTGTGCAAGTAAACATAACCCCATCTCTACTATATGTCGGTGTTTGCGCTCTACTACTCCATTCTGTTGGGGTGTATAAGGACAAGAAGTTCGATGACCAATCCCATGTTGGCTAAGTAGGCTGCAAACCTACGGTTAATGAATTCCCCGCCCCCATCTGTTTGGATAGTTTTAATTGTATGAATAGCAGATATTTTACGTGTCAACTGATTTTCAATAAACGATTTAAATTTAGTAAAAACAGTAAACACATCTGACTTTTGAAATAAAGGAAACAACCAAACAAAACGGGAAAAATCATCAACGATGGATAAATAATATTTAAATCCAGTAACAGAAGCAACAGTGGAGGGTCCCCACACATCTAAATGAAGTAGAGCTAAAGGAGTAGTAGAATTAAAAGACCGAAGTTCAAACGGAAGATTACATGATTTTCCAAGAGGACAAATATGACACATCTCCCTACGTTGAATAGGACCGCTAACCGGAATCCTAACTTTATTTGCTAAACGACTAAAAATATAAGAAGAAGGATGTCCCAATCGGGAATGCCACATAGAAGAAGAAGCACGTTCCCCAATTAATGCCAAGGAGTTGATGCAAGAGTTGGAAACAAATGACAATGTGTAGAGATCTCCCGCATTACTGCCATAAATAATAGTCCTCTATGTATGATGGTCCTTCACACAAAACTCGAAAGCTGTTAGTTCAAAAAAGTTATTATTTTCAAGAGAAAACTTGCGAATAAAAAGCAACTAACGGCTAATCCTAGGAACATGTAAAACCGTATTCACGACAAAGGAATGATTATTAGCAGAATTTTGTAGAACCAACATTAGTTATGGGAATAGATGAACCATTAGCTACATTAATAGAATCATTACCTGAATACGGGGAAAATTGTTGCAGGACATCCGGATCAGATGTCATGTGATTAGTCGCTCCGGAATCAAGTACAAATGAGATTGGAGCCATGGGTGCGGATCCATTGTAGTGAACGTTTCCCCCAGGAAAATATTAAGCATTGTATGCACAGTTTCCCCTTTGGTAACATGTTGTGGCCTCGTGACCCTTTTTCTTGCATAACTGGCAGGATACAACAGTGGGATCCGGACTGATGAAGGGATTGGGAGGGGTGTATGGGATGGGGGCAGTAGGTGCATAAGGCCGAAAATTGGGAGTGGGGGAGTGGAATTGTGATGGCAAAGGAAGAATGCCCTTACCATGAAATTTTCCCTTGTTACGGTTTCTGCCACCACCCCGAGCTTGATTTGGAACAAAAAAGAAGTTGCCTGAGTTATTTTGGCCATTTGGCCGAAAGGTATGAGAAGGGTTGAAGGATGGTGTGGCAGGAGGGGCGGGATTTTTGGTAGGCTCTTTAGTGGCTGCTAAAGCACTAAGGGTGGTTTGGGTTTGATTGGCAAATTTCTTTTGGAGGGCTTCCTCTTGAAGAAGCAAATCCTTAAGATCTTCTATGGTAGTATCCCCCTTAGAATTTTGAGTTGTGATAAACTCTTTGTAGGTGTGGCCAAGACCCCCTAAAATCCTACTACGAAGGGTTTGGGTTGAGACCGCCTCCCCGGCCCGAGAAAGAGAATGAGATAGTGTTTTAGCATGAAGAATATATGCTTGGATAGTCATACCTGGGGAGAGAGTAAGATCATGAAGCTCCTCTTGGAGCTTTTGGATATGTATGGTAGATGCAACCCCGAATTCCTTGGCTAAGAGATCCCATGCTTCCGGAGCGGTGTTACATGGGTTAACATGGGGTTGGACCTCAGAGGTGACGGTGGCTTTGATCCATCCCAGTACGAATCTGGAGGTGTGCATGAACGCATCATAGGCCAAATTATTGGTGGTGGCAGGTGGGATAATCCGGGTGGGAGGGGTTTTGTCGGAGATGACATGGGTTAAAGAATGGATTTCTAACATCGAAAGAAAAAGAGAACTCCAGTTTTGGTAGTTCTCATTTGACAACCTACAGTGACCCATATACGATTGAACATTAAAAAGGGTTGGAAGACCATACTTGTTTGAATTACCTTGCCCTGAACCGTTGGTAGCCATGGTGTTCGTTACAGTTTCTTCGTCACCCATGGCTTCAGAGAGCTCTTGATACCATGAACGAAATAATCACCTGCAGAAGAAAAAAGAAGAACAGCAGAAGAATAGAATGGGAAGATGTTACAGAGAGAATGAGAGAAGAGAGACACAGCTTATTGGTAGAAAAACCCCCGTCTGGTGGTGATCCTCATTGATTTGTTTTATAAGCAATACAATTGATATAAAAGATTAGTGCTATACAAGTCTATCCTTAATTAACTACTAATCACTAGCCTAAACTTAAGGAAGTGATTTACATTACATATATATACACATGGTACATAAAATATGTACAGCTCACACACGTTTTCCTAATGTGGCGGAGGTTTGGAACTGTGTGTGGGATTAGTTCTTTCAAAATCCACTTCTCATCTAGGCCTGTAAATATTATTCAAGAACTCATGAACCTATCCATCCCAATCCATAAATTACTCAACCCAATAAAATAAAAAGATTCAAATAGATAACACATTTGAACCCAATCCAATTCACGGGTTAAGAAAGATTTAACCTGGTAACCTGTATAACCCGATAAGAACACAAAGAGTTCTCAAATCCCCTCATTCCTCTCGTGGCTATGCCCTAATCCTCTCCCTCGGCTGTCTCCCTCGCATCTCCGCTCTCAATCCTTCGATGGCAGGGAGACGCAAATCAGACCCTAATTACTCCAACAACGACGCAACCCAAACATATCCCTAATTACTCCAACAACGACGCAAATCAGACTTGACAAATCGGAGTGTCAGGAAGGATTACTATGTTAAGGTAATTGTCTCACTCTCATTTTCAATTTCAAATTGACCAATTCAGACTTGTCATTTTTCGTAGCTTAATTACTGCAATGTGTAATTTTGTAGCATAATGATGTGTTGAGCTTGGGGCAACACATGATATGGAAACTAATGGTTGTCAATTGGAGAGGGTAATTATTTGAAATTCCTACTTTTTGTTATCTCTAATTTTCAATTTCGAATCCACAATTGTTATCTCTACTTTTCAATTTCAATGAAAAGGTGGGAAAACCTTTAATAAAATCTTCTGCATGTCCATTTATTTTTTATGCTAATTGTCCATTCTTTATCAGATGGAAGCAAGCAGTGTGAATAGTGAAGGATCTTCTACTTGTATTGGAAAAAGAGCTAGAAAGTCTGCACCAAGGAGAAGAACATCTGAAACATGGAAATTTTTTGATGAATCTCTTGGTAAAGATGGTCTATATGTCATGTACACTATGTCCCCATAAACACACAGGTATAACTGATCTATGGTACGGTAAATTTGAAACGACATTTGAAGAAACATGATTTGGAGGTAAAAGAGTCTGATGAAGCGTCTTATGCTCCATTAGACCAAGGAGTATTTCGAGAAAAAATGTGTGTTGCAATTGTTACGCACAATTACCCATTTAAGTTTGTTGAGCATGAGAGAACAAGGGAATTGTTTAGTTTTTTAAATCCCGGAGTAAGACATATTACAAGAAACACAGTAAAGGCTGATGTGCTTAAAATGTATAGCCAAGAGAAAGAAAGGATAAAACTCGAACTTGAAGGGATTAGAAGTAGGGTGTGTCTTACTTCAGATATTTGAAGCTCTCCTTCCGATAATAGTTATATGGCACTTACAACCCATTTTGTAAATGAGGATTGGGTTTTACAAAAAAGAATTTTAAACTTTAGGCATGTTCCTCCTCCTCACAATGGTAGCTTCATTGGTGATAGATTGATTAGTTTCTTGAAGGAGTGGGGTATTGATAGAAAAGTATTCTCAATCACCTTAGACAATGCTACTTATAATGATGGAGTTGTGAATATGTTGAAAAGTCACCTTTTGTTGAAAAATGCTCTTGTATGTAAGGGAGAATTCATATGTAATGCGTTTACACAGGTCGCACATATTTTAAACCTTATAGTTCAAGAAGGGCTTAAAGTGGTTGAAGTTGCTATTAACAAAATTCGAGAGAGTGTGAAGTACATTAGATGGAAATCAAGAAAGGTAGCTTTATAGAATTGGTTTCTCAATTCTCTCCCGAGGGAGGAAAAAAAAGCCAGTCAAGATGTAGCAACTAGATGGAATTCAACTTTTCTTATACTAGAGACCGTGTTACAACACCGTAAGGCATTTTCTCAAATGAAGTTGGTTGATTCCAACTTGAAAAGTTGTCCAATAGAAGAAGAATGGATAAAAGCTGAGAAAGTTGCAGAATTCTTGAAGCCATTTTATGAAACTACAATGCTATTTTCCGGTTGCAAATATTCGACCTCAAATTTATATTTTTTAAATATGTGGAAGATTGTTTTGGTTATTGATGAGCAATTGAAAAGTGGGGATTTTTTATTGAGTGAAATGGCAGAAGACATGATGAACAAGTTTGCAAAATATTGGGAGAAAGATAGTGCGATATTGTCATTGATAATTTGTCTAGATCCGCGCTACAAGTTGAAGATGGTTGAATATTGTTATTCTATGCTTGGCTACGAAGGAGATGAAGTTGAAAAATTGGTGACGGGTTTACGAGACAAGTTATATTTTCTATTTGAAGAGTATAAGCATGTATCAACTTAATCCTCACAATATCAATCGGTGAGTACGAGTACTATGGATGCCGGTAAAAAAGAGATGTATTGGAAGTAAGTTTATATTTTAGTTCATTTACGAATTATTATTTTTTTGTTTAATATGTTCTAAGCTTATTGGTTATAAAACATATGCATTTCTAGCATGGTTGTGATGTTTTGTCCAATAGCTGACCTCTTGTAAATGTTCTTTGAGAACTGTCCCAGTCTATAGGTCTACTTGCTTTGGATGCCTGTCCTTTGTTTTTGTTCTATTATTCTATGTTTATATCATTTAATGAGATCTTCTTGATAGTTACTACTTTGTATTAAGTTACCAATGTTTTTTAATGTTTTGTAGGGTTTTGATACGTTTAAAAGCCAACATCATGCACCAAATATAAACAAGTCTCAGTTAGATTTGTATTTGGAAGAGGAACCGTTTGATAGAAAGTTGCATGAAAAATTGAACGTTTTGAGTTATTGGAAAGGGAATACACATAGATATCCAGAGTTGTCCATGATGGCACGCGATATTCTGAGTGTACCTATAACCTCTGTAGCTTCAGAATCTCCTTTAGCATTGGAGGTCAAATTTTTGGGAAGTATCGGAATTCGTTATTACCATCAAATGTCGAGGCATTGATATGCTTACGAGATTGGTTAAATGGTATTATATTTATTTGTTGATTATTGATTTTTTTGACAAAATATATTTTATGGTTGAATACTCAAGTTATTTGGCATTAAAATACTTTGCAGTAAAGTATGATTCAGATGGAGACGGAGATGATAAAGAGTGCCTCATTGAGGACTTTGGAAACATGAGCTTTTCAAGCACCACAACATCAAATATGTGTCCATAGGTACGTTCTTAGATCTTGTGAAGTAAATGCAAATTATATTTATTGAATTTGTCTTGAAAATAATTTCAAGAAAATCGTGCTCATATCCGAGGAATTCCTTTAGGTAAGTCTTGACTGGAATATATATTACAATGCTTAGGCATGTGGACTAACTCCATTTTGTCACCAAGCTGAAACGAGATCAGTCTGTAGATTGGGATAGCCATTCTTTTCAGTGTACTTACCTGTACAAATGCATAAGCTGAAACGTGATCAGTCAAATTGTCAAAAGTGGACTCCTACTGCATTTGAGACTTTGGATTTTGGATTTTTCTTAGTTGATGACTTATTTTCTTATCTTTTTCTCTTCTTCTTAGCTTTCCATTTACCTGATCTCTTTATATGCACGCTTATTTGTTTCTCAAGAATTTCAATCCTAGCTTCGACTTCAATTAGTTTTACTTGAGTGTGCTTGAGTTGATCAGATAGTTCTTGAGTTCTTTGTTGAGCATCAGCAAGTTCCTTGTTGCTTTGTTTGGCTGTGTGAAGGATTTGACTGTTGTGAGAGGCATGTTCTCTTAAACCAACTGTGAGCTAATTAATTGTAGCATCTTTTTTGGCAATGATCTTCTGAAGTAAATGAGAAATCTTACTTTACTCATTTTGATTGGACTTACTCAAATCCCTGCAGAGAGCAAGATGAAGGGCAACCAAATTAGCTCTAACAGTTGGATATTGTAACTCTTCATCAGAGTTAGTCAGAGATGAAGAAGCATCACCATCACAGGTTATGGACAGAGAAGAACCATTATCATCAGTATCAGTATCATTAGAGTCAGACAAGTGGACTTCTGCTGCATTTGAGAAGTATTCTTGAAAGAGAAACTAGGAAATGGAAGAATAACATCTGGGTCATTGTTGAAGGGAAGAAGGTTCTTTAGGCAAAGATTGTGTTGCTATGCTGCATTCAAATTGTCAAAAACCAAGAAATGTTGCATTTAAATTGTCAAAAACTTAGAAAATGATGTTGTTTTTGCATGTTTTTTTTTTGTTTGGTTTAAATTGGACAAGAAGTTTCTAATCTGTTTCTGATTTGTTTAATACTAGGATAATATTTTTTATATCGGCATCGCCAAGCTGCGCCAGGCAGCAATTCTTATATTATTGCATTTGGTATGGCTTTGCCATTGTAGAAAAGTTGAGTTGGAGAGGTTAAAGGTATTTTTGTAATTTAAATTATATTTCTAATATGAATGTTTATAGGGCTAAGAAAAAAATTGTTTTTTTGTTGACCTGCAAGCAAAAAAAAAAAATTGTTGACCTGTCGGGTTGACCTGACCCGACCCAAGAGATATGACCCGAAAACTGAATGGGTTGTAATAGGTTTGACCCATCTGAACTCATGAACCATCTGAACCCATGACCTGCCCCAACCCATTCTAACCCACCTCATTCCAACCCATCTGCCAGGCCTACTCTCATCAAACGGCATAGCTCACGCAATTGTCTCATCAAATTATAATTATAATTATAATTGTGTGAATACCCCGTCCCGATGCAACGCGCATTCGGAAGTTTCAAATAATTAATCATGAAAATGTTGGACCGAAATGGGATATTCATCTAGTGACACTCGCTTTAAACCATATTAAAATATTAGTTTAAATTTTGAGAGTCGCCACGCCACTTTGATATAGCCCAAAGCTTTGAAAAAAGGCTAAACAGTTAATTGGGTTCGGGGGTCAAGTTACAACAGAAGAAGAAACGTTATCACTCCTATTGCCCGACAAATCGGTCTTTCTAACATGTGGGGTGTTGGTTGTGTGCGGTGTTTACAGGAATAGATCGAAGAAATGGGATCATGCATAAGGAGGAGGGGAGAGAAAGAATTAATTGATGATCACACCCTAGAACCTTTGAGTTAGGCCCTCGGAAGGTGCACTAATCAACGTTCATCCTTGGGGGATTGTTGATCATGGGATAATTATAACTAAGTTGGAAGGAAAGAAATAGTTCCTAGATCCATTGGGTTTCTTAGGGCGAAACCTTAGATCATCCTCGGCTATGAACAATTAAATATATTAAAACAACCCTAAATCTAGCATATATGGCATAAGCAAGAAATAAAGCAATTAAAATATACTAAGCATGCAAACAATAATAATAAAGACAATAATAAAGAACAAGAATATTAAAAAGAGAGTCTTACCAATTGTAGCAAGACTTGGGGGTCGAATCTTGGCGATTCGAGAGGAAAAAGAAGAACTGAGGGTTAAAGCAAGTATGGTCTCGCTTCTCCCGAGAAAATTGTGTGTGAATATGGGGAGCCGGGCACCCCTATTTATAATACCTCGGAACTTGGGCCGGGCTCTAAAGGGTCGATCGGCTCTAGGACAAGGGTCGATCGGCTCTAATAAAGGGTCGATCGGCCAATGCACGGGCAAAGGGCCGATCGGCTCTTCCAACTGGCGTCCTTTCCAAGCTGACAGCGACGGCGCTGGTACGGAAGAATTAATGAGCTTTTAGGGTTAGGGTTTCGCTAGGGTTTCTTAATTAATATTAACCGGGCCAGGTATTTGGACTACCTTTTTTCGGACCGGGTACTAACAGTAGCCCCTCGGCGACGCTTCTTGTAAGACAAGTGGGGTCGACGATAAAAGAATAGGATCCGTCCCGAAAAAGGGATTTCAGGAGGTAAGAAGAGTGATCTTGCGGATGCAAGGGATCGACTCGAGCCGAGTCGCAAAAGGATGACCAGATAGGTCAAGTGGCCGGACCCACGTCGGGCTACCTACGTATCCCTAAAAAGGAATCAAGCCAAGTCGTAGTTCAAAAGAGTGGGCGTTTAATACCCGAGAATGGCGGATGTGTGGCGTCAAGGATACGTGATCGCACGGGAGTCACCAAAAGATTTGATCGTCCGGGAGTCACCCAAAGATTTGACTGTCCGGGAGTCACCCAAAGATTTGACTCGTGGGGAGTCACCCAAAGATTTGATCTGTCCGGGAGTCACCCAAAGATTTGACTGTCCGGGAGTCACCCAAAGATTTGATCGTCCGGGGAGTCACCCAAAGATTTGATCGTACGGGAGTCACCCAAAGATTTGACTGTCCGGGAGTCACCCAAAGATTTGACTCACGGGAGTCACCCAAAGATTTGACTGTCCGGGGAGTCACCCAAAGATTTGACTGTCCGGGAGTCACCCAAAGATTTGATAATTTTGACTTCTCATGGGAGTCACCCCGAAAAATATTAATCTAAAAGTTTGGAATTATGAAATGAATTAAAAGAGGTTTTATTTTAAAAAGGGGTTTTAAAAACGTGCCGTATTTTGGAAAATGGGGGAATTTTTGAAAATGGGGGATTTGTTTTGGGGAAGGGGAAAAGTTTTTTTGAAAAGGGAGAGTTCCTCGGGAAGGAGGAGAAATTAAATCAACCGGTCAAATTACTCTGCCCGAGGAGGACACGCGTCAGGCCTAGAGACTGAAGGGCCGATCGGCCCTATGCTCTGATTGGCTGGGGCCTTTTGACGAGGATCGGGTCACTGTGAGGAATCCCGGCCGTTCGATCAGGCGAAAGAAACACAAAAATGGGAGGGCCGATCGGCCCTTGACTCCCATTGGCTTAAAATTCGGCCGATCGGCCTTAAGAGCCAGGAACTTTCTTCTCCAATTCACTTTCTTCTTCTTCTCTGAATTTTCTTCCTTCCCGTCGAATTTCTTGAAGGTTTTTGCCGGAAAAACTTTTGATTTGTGCCGAGATTTTTGCTTTGCCATGGATCCCGACGTCGCAGCTTTGGAACGATTGCTCAATCAACCGGATTATTCACCGCTGGGCTCATACACCGGAGGTATAGGCGGTTTTCATGGTTATGGGGGAGAAGTTGGAGCTAGTGGTTATGGCGCCGGGGGTAGCCGTAGTTCTGGCAGCTTTAGGGGCGGTTTTGGTGATATGGGTGGTGGTTTCTGGAGTGGTATGGGGCGGTGGTTTTGGAGGTGGCAGCCATGGCGGCAGTGGTGGCGGTTAAGGCGGTGCAGGCGGCGGCAGCCATGGTGGTGATGGCGGTGGGTATGGCGGCAACGGTGGTGGCCATGGCGGGAATGGTGGGAATGATGGTGGTGATGATGATGAAGAGGAGGTGGATGTTGATGCCGGGGAGAGTGACCGGAGTGACGCCGGCGGGAATGCCGAGGCTAGGAGGCGGCGAGCTTCGCGTAACTATCGGCCTTCGAGGCTGTTCGTTCTATTGCACAACCAGGCGGACTTTTATGCGGGCCTGAATTTTCATGGATCCACTGGTCTCCGATCCCGCGTCGGGATGAAGGTACAATTTTTATTTAACAACATAATAATTGATACATGTGCAAAGTATTTTTTATTTAAAATGCGAGTAATGACACATACCTGTGCTGTGTTTACCTGCAGATGAAGAAGATGAAGGGACGTAGTTCCCTTAAGGCGGTTGGTGAGCCGTGGGCGCTTTTGCCGGCCAGGTGAGGGTGGTCCTCGCGAGATGGTGTGGAACTTGGGGTCGGGCCCCTTCTTTGATATGGTTGCACCGACGGGTCGACCCTAAGTGTAATGCGGTGGTGAAGGTGTGTCGTGAGTTCCGGTGGGACACGACACATACTTTCCATCCGAGTTGGGGTGAGACTACGATCACTCCTATCGACTTTGCCGTCCTCACCGGGTTGAGGTTTACGGATGTAGTGTTGCCTTTTGACGAGACTTTACACTCGACAAGGCTCGTCGATTCACTGCTCCGCTAGCGTTGCCCGAGCAGAATTTCGGTGTTGACGCAGGAAGCCGTACAAGCTTGTGGAGACCGCTATCGATCGATACGTAGCCTGGCCAAGCATGGGATGGACGCACTTGTCCGGGGATTCCTTCCGGTACGGCTTATCGCTGCCCTCTTTTCCCAACTCGGGCCCTGTGCCGATTCTCTTTATCGGGCGCCTTGTCCGATTTGGACTTAGTGCGATACATTTCTTGGGAGGGGCCGGCTTGGCCGAGCCGCATCGGCCCTCGACACCTGCCTCGAGGTCCAACACCTCTTCTTTCGATGCTTTCCACTTTGTCTCGGAGGTATGCTAGCTCTTGTTATTTTCATTACCCCTTACTCGTCACTTTTTTTTCCGTTTTTCTTAAATATCTCGCTTCGTCTTTCGCAGTGCTCGGGGTTTATGAGATCTTCGGCGTTGCGCCGTTCACCTTACGGGACCGCACTGGATGTGCCCGTCTTGCGGTACCGGAGGAAGGAGAACCGGGCCGAGGGATATCCGAAGACAGCTTCGCGAATCCGATTTGAGGGTCGTGTTTGATGGTCCCAAGAGACTCCGAGCTTTTACTCTTCCCTTGGTCCCCCGAGGCTTCGAGGCCGTTGGTGCCGTTCGGGATGTTATCCGCTTCCCGCAGACCGCCGGTTGGATTGCTTGCCGACGAGATGTATCCGGGCGAGCGGGTGTCGAGACAAAGCACCATGCGTGGCTCCTCTTTATGCGCCACAAAGATCCTCCCAAGAATATGTGGTATCCGGACCGACTGCCGAGGAGGATGGAGTACCTGTATGGGGTCCCCGCTCATCACTTCCGCCTTGACATGCCTTACGTAGATTTTGTAGCTCTTTATCTGAGATCACCACAGGTGGTGCGGCGGGCCGCCGCGGAGGCCTGTGCCGCCGGTATGGGGAGCAGGATCCGGTTATTCCCGAGCGTATGGGTGCTCCACCTCCCGAGATAGTAGATATGCCTCTATTTCCCGACCACTTCTTCAGACATATGGCCGATGGGGAGGTGAGGGTAGACTTGACACCCACAGAGGCTGACGAGGTCGAGGGTGCTCATCTTCCTCCCGGTGGTGCTGGCGGGGTATGCCTTTTACCTTTCCTCTTCATTTCTGGTACTTATACTTTAGCTGTGATGTAACTCTCGCCCTTTGATTTTTCAGGTCACTCGGGAGTCTTATGTGCGGTGAGGCACTGAATGTATCGACCCGTCTCGCCGAGGAGGCCGTGGCGGCGCTTTCTTGCCAATCCCGAGATCGGTAGATGTGGATCCGGCACAGCTGGAGACAGCCTCCTGTGGCGAGGGTAGCTCGACATCCGGATT
Source organism: Adenophora triphylla var. japonica (assembly GCA_022495995.1). NCBI lineage: Eukaryota > Viridiplantae > Streptophyta > Magnoliopsida > Asterales > Campanulaceae > Adenophora > Adenophora triphylla. The sequence continues at coordinate 10,077 of JAFEMH010007500.1, read as the reverse complement.
TTCTCGCGGCCGTGCCTCGACTTCCCGTAGGGGTCATTAGGATTTTTTATTTTTATGTAGTACCTGTAGGGAAAAAGTAGGAGCATGCAGACTCTAGATTTTATGCTGACTCACTGATGTATGCGACTGATTTATGTACTAGTTTATGGATTTAATATATAAAAGTTAGTCTTTTCCATTTATGTACATTTCTATTTTTGGATGTTATCTATTTTTGTACACTGCATTGGACAAAATGAGGACAAATCAAAATCACATAAAATAAAGTAAAAATTGAAAATAGAAAATAATAATAATAAAGAATAAAGAATAAAGATAAAAAATAAAATAAAAGAACAAAAGGAGGGGCCTTGGGATTTGTAAAAGCTGCTGAAGTTGAGCCGTCTTCTGGAGAGACCAAAGGGTCGATCGGCCCAATATTAAAGGTCCGATCGGCCCAATATTAAAGGTCCGATCGGCCCTATGCTGAAAAGGCGGCGGTTGTAATTCTGAATGATGGGCCGATCGGCCCTCCTTTTCCTGCACGGATTTCTTTACTGTCCTTTTCCTGTACGGATTTTGACACCAAAACCTATATAAACCCTTTGTCAGCCGTCGGGTACCACGCACAATTTCTTTTCTCTCTTCTGCTGTTGTTCTTCTTCGTACTGTTCTCTTTTTCCTGCCGTGGACAAGCACGATGAATTCTCATCCCTCCGTCTTGATGGAGAAGCAAAACAATTTTGAGAGTGATTTGGCCGTTTGGGTATCCAAGGTACCTCGTTCCGTCCGTCATGCTTTTGATAAACGTTTGGGGTGAAGTGTGTTTGGTCCCTTTTGCCCATGCATCCCAATTGGAATCTTTTACATGCTGCCGCTGCTTTTTGGGATGAATCCAATCATGTTTTCAACTTCTCTTACAACGAGATTACACCCACCTACGAGGATTTTCTTGCTCTGTGTGGAGGGGATGATGTCGCTTGATAGCGGTTCCACAGATAGAGTTCCGTTGGTGACAAGGGTGGCCAAATTTCGCATCTCCCTACGCTCGTGGCTAGAGGTTTGGTTGAAGGTGTAGACATAGATATCCGTGGATTTGCCGGGGAGATTTGCCCATGGTGATGACTTCGACAGATTTTGCCTTGGATTGCCCGGCCTCTCGCTTATTTTCCAAGGTTTTGTTTTCTCCTTATGTGGTGTAGCTACCAGCTGGATGCTTGGATATGGTTGATCGTGCCTGCTCGGGAGGAGCATCATTCCGGTTCTCTTGGGCGAGACGCTTCATGGTATATCTCGTATAGCTAGGGGTGCTCCGCTTATGACTAGGGGCAAGGCCAAATTACCGACCACGTGGCTCGAGGATCGACTTTTTGTTCTAGAGATTCCCCTTCGAGTGTTAGGCCTTGGTTTCATGGTTGTAGGAGGAAGATTGATCCGCTTCCAACTTGTCGAACGGGAGTGGAAGATGTATTTGGCGGAGGTGGATACCGATAGGATTCATCGCGAGTACAAAGATTGGGGCCTTTCCTTCATTCGGAGCCTTCACTGGGCAATGCCCGATTCGTGTACCGCCTTTGAGACCACCACCTTTACTATGCAGAGCGGGTACTTCGGCAATATGGCATGGAGCAGTCCGTCCTCCAACTTGGGGCACTTCGAAGTTTGATGATTCTCGCCAAAGTCCTTCCAATGGACGTTGGTGTTTCAGGTTTGATGGTAAGCTTATGGAGTTCTCATGGGATGCCACGAGCCTATCTTGCGCAGCGGACCCTTAGCACTCATTTGTCGCATGCTTATTTGACATGGTATGAAGAAAGCTTGGGACCGATGAGGGCGACTTTGTATGACTTGAGACGGAGATTGGTTCCTAACATATCTTCGAGCCGTTTTCTCGTAGACAAGGAGGCTTGGGGATTTCTCTAGACACCGTGGAGGAGAATCCTCCCAAGAGGATGGAGCGGAAGTTGAAGGGTAAGGCGATCGAGGATGTTCCCCATTGAAGAAGAAGTATCCGCCTTATTTTAAGAGAGAGAATAAGAAGAAACCGACTCGACGAGCTGCCAAGAAGAAGAAGGACGGAGATGAGGGGCCTAGTGCCAAGGAATAGACCTTATATGTCCGAGTATCCACCCACAGTCATATGCAGACACATTAGTTATTTATTTTGTCTTTTAATTTTTTAGTTTCTTTGCAAGTTATTTAGTCATTAGTATAGTCGAGCTTAGACTCATCAAATAAGTGTAATCAAGCATTGATTGTGGGAATGAAAAAAGTTTATTTCTTTAGTAAAAAACAGATTGGATTTTTATTTATTTTTTGGACCGCGCCGATTAAGGCCGCCACGTTCCCTTTTACAATGAGAACCAAGGGGCTCAGTCGTCGTAGTTCATTTTCATCAAGCTACTATTTTTAGAAAGGGAAGATAGAAGCGGACAATTTTTATTTTATTTGCTCTAACTTTTGCCTAGACCGCCCTTTGCGGGTTTTCAATCTAGCGAGCTTTTGAACGCACCCTTTCTTTTGTTGCTAGACCGCCCTTTGCGGGTTTTCAATCTAGCGGGCTTCTTTTTGCGTTTTTTTTTTTTTTTTTTTTTTTTTTTTTTTATATTTAGAGGGGAGGAAGAGCTCAATCATAGTAGCGTCTCGAGCTTGCCGAGGTTGGCGGGCTCCTTGAATTCGTTGCCATCCAAATCCGCCATTTTAACCGCTCCACCCGAAAATATCTTCTTAATCACATACGGGCCGGTCCATGTAGGGGCCCACTTCCCAAGAGGATTGAACTTGTTGGGAAGTTGTTGCTTCAAAACCAAATCTCCTTCCTTAATGTCTAAGGGCTGCACCTTTTGTTGAAAGCCCTCGTCGTCCGTCTCGATAGGCTCGGATGTGTTCCATGGCTTTGAGCCTACGCTCATCAAGTGTGGCCAACTCGATCATATCTGGCCGCGGAGCCATTCAACTTCGCTACTTGATTTTCTAATAAGATCCTCAAAGACGGGACTTCCAACTCAACCGGGAGTACTGCCTCCATCCCATATGTCAGAGCAAAAGGAGTTTCGCCTGTAGCCGTACGAACGGAAGTTCTATATCCCCAAAGTGCCAATGGTAGTTTCTCGGGCCGCCCCTACCTCGAATTGCCGTCTTTTCGATTATCTCGCTCAATCGTTTTATTAGCCGCTTCGACCGCTCCGTTGGTCCGAGGCCTATAAGGGGAAGACTTGTGCCGGTAATCTTGAACTCGCCGCACCGTCACAATCTCCGCCGAAGTGGGACCCGTTGTCCGAGATAATCTCATTTGGTACTCCATATCTCGCACATGATGTCCTCCTTAATGAACCGTGCCACCTTTTTGGAAGTCAACACCTTGTAAGATTTTGCCTCGATCCACTTGGGTGAAGTAATCCACTGCTACTAATACAAAACAATGCCCATTGCTTCCCGGCGGTGTAATCTTGCCAATCACATCAATCCCCCATGTCGCAAATGGCCAAGGGGTTACCATGCTATACAACTCGTGAGGGGGTACGTGGTTCAAATTGGAACACATTTGGCATTTGGGACATTTCCGCACAAACCGGATGCAATGGGCTTTCTATAGTGACCCAATAATAACCCAACCGTGTGATTTTCTCGTCTCAACATTCTGGCATTCATGTGTGGACCGCACAAACCGTCGTGTACTTCTTCCATGATCACTTCGCCGTTTCGCGTCTACACAGAGTAACAGAGACCATCGTAGTGTCTTTTGTACAACATATCATCCAAGAGAACAAACCGTCCGGCCAATCGCTTCAATGCTCGCAAACTTTTAGCTTTCACGTCACCTAGAAAAGACACATTACCCTTCGAGATACTCATAAATTTGTGCGTACTCACGGATCCTTATTTTCCTCGATGTCGCCTTGAATCTCGCAGCAAAGAGGCTTCGTAGCGCAAGCGGGGTTCTCTCTTCGGCCAACTCGAATGGTTTTACTGTACATTCCGTGAGGGATCTCGACCAAAGAAGCCAGCAGTAGCTAAAGCGCCGGCAAATCTATTTCTCGTCTCGGGTAGATAATGGAATGTCACCTCCTTGAATTGCTTAACAAGCTCTTCCATATGAGTCTCGATATCGCTGCAAGTAGGGGTCAACAGCCTTCCACTTCTTAGACGTCTCGATTGATAATTAAAGCCGAATCTCCATATACTTCCAATTCTTTCACATTACGCTCCAAGGTCGCTTCTAACCCACCTATGCAAGCTTCGTATTCAGCCGCGTTATTGGTGGTTGTAAAATTCAAATTTTGACGGCGATAGGGGTGTGCTCATCTTTAGGATAAACCAAGAGGATTCCCACTCCGTTGCCTCTCTTCTTCGCGGCTCCATCAAAGAATAGTTTCCATCTCTCTTCCGTATCAATGTTAAAAATCCCCTCGTCTCGGAAATTCCGGTTCAAGCCCCCGTTCTTCCGTACTTGGAAACTCGCTAAATGATCCGCCATGGCTCTCCCTTTAATCGCTTTCTCGCACATAGGTGATATCAATTCCCGTAAATACCGACCATTTGGCTAATCTCATGGACAAAGAAGGCTTGTCAAACAAATACTGAATTGGAACCATCTTCGACACTAGCGTAATCGGATGCGCCGCCAAGTAATGCTTCGAGCTTATTAACCACCCAAACTAGCCCTGGCAGTGTGTCTTTTCCAATGCCGAGTAGTTTAGCTCACTCCCTTGCAACTTTCGACTAACAAAATAAACGGCGTTCTCCACCCGAGAGTCCTTGGCTTCTTTGTGCCAAAGATAGCCCCAACGGCCGTATCGCCATCGTTAGGTACAATAGCAACGGTTTCTCCGAATGCGGGGGCGAAGGATGTGGGGATTGACCAAGTATCTCTTGATTTCTTCAAAGGCTTCTTGACACTTCCAGGGCCCCAATCTATACTTGCGGTCTTCTTCATCGCCCAAAATCGGTTCACACATGGTAGTTAATTGATTAATGAAGCGGCCGATGTATCGTAACCGTCCCATGAATCCCTTAACTTCTTTTTCTCGTGCGTGGTGGCTTCATCTCCATGATGGCTTGAATTTTCCTTGGTCCGCCTCACCTCGTTCGGTGACCATATAGCCCAGACCTTTCCTCGAATAACCCCAAATGTACACTTGGCAGATTCAAACGCATTGCGTGCTCACGCAGCTCCGTCGAAGAACTTCCTCAAATCAATGAAATGCCGACCGCTCGACTCCTTGGAATGAATGATCATATCGTCGACATACACCTCAATCTCCTTATGGATCATGTCATGGAATAACGCCGTGACCGCTCTCTCGGTATGTAGCCCCCGCATTTTTCAATCCGAATGGCATTACAAAGGTAACAAGCATGTTCCCCATGGTGTAGTGAAAGCCGTCTTCTCTTGGTCCGCCTCCGCCATCTTGATCTCGATTATATCCTCGCGAAACCATCTACAAAAAGACTTGACCTCGTAGTTAGCAAAGGGCATCTACTAGCATGTCGATAATGGGCAACGGGAAGTCGTCCTTCGGGGCTAGCCTTGTTGAGATCTCGAAGTCAACACAAACTCTAACCTTGCCATTCGATGCATCGACCGTCACAATATTAGATAACCACGTCTGATACTCAATAACTCGATAAAACCCACTCTGAGGAGCTTCTCTATCTCTTCTTTAACTTGCAGACCATTCCGCTTAATGCGGCGCACTTCGCTTGACAAAGCTTGGCCCGGTGTGAGTGGTATTCTCGTGCTCCACTATCGAAGTTATCCAAATTTCCGGCATATCCTTGTATGACCACGCGAACACATCCGAATATTCTTTAAATTTCAATCAACGCTTCCCTTTCGGGCCCTTCAAGAAGCTTCCAATCTCGTGTCTCTCTCGCTCTTCTTCCGTTCCCAAATTAATACGTGATAACACCTCATCGGCAAACTGGGCCCGACCTTCCTTTTGATTGATAACTTGCTTAGAAATTTCTTTAATGTATTCATTGTTTAGTGTGTCCGCTTCTTCTAATGAGTCATTATTAACTAGGTTAATTTGATTAAGTTGAGCATTATTTTTAGTTAATTTATCATTAAGAAGATTGGCTATGAGGGGATACTGTAAAGATCTAGTTTTTCATTCATAGCGAAAGGGAAAACAACATTTGCAACTAACTCATAGTCTTCCGACGTGAGGTCATCGACTTGGAAGACGACTCAAACTCAAAAGAAAACACATCGACTCAAACAAAATGTATGACTCAAGAAACAGAGGACTTGGGGGAATCTGGGGAGACTCGACGGAGGAGGCATCGGGCCCCAACTCTTCAACCATGTATTCCTTCGTGGCTACGGGTCCGCCAAATACGCACCAATTCTTCGCCTTTCCAACCACGGGTGTCACCAACGTCCTTGGATCTCGTGATTATCCGCCATCTCTCGCCCCAATGATCGCAACCATATCATCTTTCTATATTCGTATTCCCCAAATGCCGCAACAGTGTTCCGACCATCCCATTCTTCTCGCATCCTCCGAAACCGCAATGTTCTCAACCAACGGCTCATCCAAAGATACTCGCCCTAGCCGATCGGCCAACCCATCTTCGGTCTTGATGACGTACCGGCTCGACCGTGACAACCTTGCCTCTCTTCCGACGTGGATCCATGAGAACCGTCTTCGCCTTCGACCTATCAACTTCTCGTATCCCCGAAGATTTCGAAACCCTTCGCAAGCCTCGCCCGTATGATCAAACCATGGCTCACTAAACTCCATGCAAGAGAATTCTTCGCCCTCCTTGACAAAGTAACTATTGAGGGAAAGGCGGTATGGCCTCATCTCTCGCCGTTGGTAGGCGCCTTCACCCTTTGATGTATTCAATTCTTTCCATCTCGGCTTTATCTTCGGGAGTAAGGACGTAGCCTAGACCTTGGTGGCCGCGTGATCAATAGCCTCCACTATTTTCGTGGGTCCTGGAGATGCCTCGCCAAGACCCGGGCCCCGGTACAAATCCCATGTTTCTCATCATTCTTATAGCCGGCCGTACTCCGTCCGATGTCTTTGTGAGGTCCACCGCGCAAACTTGTGCCCGTGCTATTAGCCGAAAACCGCCGAACATTGAACTACCCTCTTCGTGCCGAATGTAGGACCGGCTTTCCCACTGCTTGTTCCTTGAGATGTTACCAGATCGTCGTAGAATAATCGTCTACTTGATCGCCCGATCGGAATTTCACACATTGATGCAATGAGGAAGGGACTCCATTCATCCGATGCAACCATGGCCTACCCAAAGAAGATGGTGAAGGTGGAAGGTATGTCTATGACTTGAAACTCAAAGCAATCATAGTAGTGGTCCCGCAAGTAAGGGGCAACCGATTATTCCCAACACCGACCGGCTAGTGGAATCGTATCCTCGCACGGAATGAATCAAGGTCTCAAATCTGTGGGACTTAGATCAAGGACGCCCATCATCCCGGAAGGCAGATGTTCACCGCAGTAACCGTTATCTATGAAAATACGTGGCAACCTTTTTCCGTTGACTTCAATAGTAATGTGCAAGTGGTTCATTATGATCCGATCCAAACTCCGGCATGTCCAACTCGAAAATGTAATGATATTCCCAAAGTGTATGTTGCCGATCATCTCGCGTTACATCTTCTCGGCTTTCAGACGTACGGCACCAAAGTCGCAAAGAAGATTCTCGTTCCAACATCATCCTATGGGCATACGAGGACGTTAGCAAGGACCATAAGGATATATTGGCTTGAGTTAGCTTCACTGCGTGAGAATAGGGTCTTCTTTATCGTGGTTCACTACTTCGCTTTTCGGACCAAACACTTTCTTCGCCCCTTTATCTTCCTCGGTTGATACACCTTTCCGGACCTCGTGAGTAGACTAACCCCATTCTTCTCCATATCGTATACTTCGCGTGAATTTCACCCAACGAGAGAGGTTTAGGACTCTCTTCCACATAATCACCATTTAACGAGGCAACTTCTCTAGACAGCTTCCTCAAAAGACAAAGATATAACAAGAAAATTCTTTATAAATTGAACTCAAATTACAACCGACACAAATGCCTCACCGTCCGTCAACAGTAGACTCGACCGGATCGCTGAGGTCTTTCTCTACCATAGCAACATCACTACCAACTATCTTACTAGGATTTTCTACCTTCCCTTCAATGATGAGCTTCGCACGCTCCTTTTCAAAGCAAAACCAAAGATACTCTGAGAATTTCGGCACGAACAATCCCTTTCTCGACAATAGCCGAGAATACATCTTCTTGGATGTACTTCAGCTTCTCAAAAGCATCTTCCATCTCTACCAAGCTAATAAAATTACCTTCCACCACGTGGATCTTATTGTTAGGGAGAGGATTCCCCACAACATTCGAGACTTCTGGCTTCTCTACCTTTGCCTCGCCGAATCAAGTCTTGCACTAACCGCTTGAACCGAAGGCGCAATCGCGGTGTGACCCTTGTATTTGTGGTGGTGGCAATACTTAGAAGCATCTAAGCCTTCCCTTTGGTTTATCGGTTCATAATTCTCAAGCGGCTCGACTCAAGCCCTTCTTTACTAGTACTTCAAAAACCTTGCCCATCGGGCATTCCAAAATCGTCAAACACTTCCTCTCGCGGTGAACATTGTTATTCCCCTCATTACGCTTGAACATCCAAAGCAAACTTTCCCTTGCACATAATTTACTTGCCCCACGGGCTCTTTCTTTGCCGCGGTATTTGCGGGAGCTCTATAGCGGAATGAATTACTAGCACTCTGGCCCTTCGTGGAGCGATTCCGGTGATGCCACTCTCATAACGTACGCCCGAATCCACCATTTCCTAAGATTGGGAAAGTAACCATTACCAACCGCCAACTTGTGTCCGGGCAACAAGCACTTGTAAAAAATCTGTTTCGTTCATTCTCCTTGGGCGGATACCGAATTTCGCTCAACTTATCATTCCAACGCTTGTAGAAGTCATAAATCGATTCTCCATTCTTTGAAGCGTGTGCTCCAAATCAGCCTCTATTCACTTGCCAATCCATGTTTGCTTGATACTTTTCGTAGAACACCCTACTAACCTTGTCCCATGTGTCCCTTTCCCTCCTCGTTCAACTTCGTAAACCAACTGGAGAGCAAATTTCCTTCCAATGTGCTATGGAACATTCTTGCCATCTCGCCGGGTGTACAATCTTTGGCCCTCATCGCCAACGTATAGCCGTCTAAATGTGTCTTCGGGCAAGTAACTCCTCCAAACATAGCCATCTTGGGCATCTTGAAATCTTGGAGGTAGGGGTGCAACTTTGCTCTGATTAAGCATCTTGGGGGACACACCTTGCTTTCCCATTTGCTCTGGCCAATGCCTTCACTTGTTCAATCAACGCTAACACAATGGGTCCGTAGCAATGTTGGAATTCTCGCATGACCGGGGTTGAGTGATGGTAGGGGAGGTGGAGTAGGTAGGGATATGATGGCCGGAATAATTGAAGGGTAAAGTGGGAGGGGGTAGATTAGCAAAGCGGTCCTCGGGTGTGTCAAGGTGGAGGTTGATAAGGTCTCTTGGATTTACTTGAGCTCCCATACATGACAGTGGTGGAACATTATTGTAGCCGTTTGGAACATAGTTGGGTAGAGGGAAGGTAGGTGCATTGGGATTGGCGGGATTAGGAGCATCGAGCTTCATCTTCAACATCGACCACTTCATTCCCCATCAAGATAACCTTGTGTCCCCTTTTACCGAGTTCCTCAACAAAATGATCCTTCACTCTTGATTGTGGTTCTTCAAAGTGCGATTCTCGCTCTTCAAGTTTTTCAACCCTCATGGTTAAACCGGCAAAGTAGGCGTGCAGAGAGCAAAGCGGAATGTCATCAAGCTCTGGGTTGGTGTGACCTTCCATTGAAGTGATCGGAGTAGAGCCGGCAGAGGCAAGCAGTGCGCTTGGAGTAGTTGGGAGGCAAGGTTGTCATTGTTGAATGTAAGAACGCGGCCCGACCTTAGCTCGCGCAAGTATCGTAAAAGACCTCGGCTTCTAGGGAGCAGGGGTTGACTCAATGCAAAGGCTGTACTAGCTTGAAATTTTTATTTACAAAAGCTCTTGTACATTTTAGTCCTACAAAGGTCGG